>KN884097.1:58819-72321 GCA_000934455.1 Apostichopus parvimensis
AAATTTGGAAAATATTTACCGATAACGATCAGTAAACAGACCAGTCAGGTAACTTAACATTTCATACTTTGTTAAATGTTAAAGTAAATTTCACCAGTCTGGCTGCTGTATTATTCAAGTGAACACAAATAATTAAAACTGAACATACCCACTAACACTTGATTAGCCCTTGCAAATATTCTTGGCAATAATCAAAGAAACTTTTTGCACAATCAAAGTTGTAACCATGGCATATTCAGACCTACGAACAATGCACCGCAGTCAAACACAGTGTAAGCAGTAACTTATGTGATGTCGAAAAACATTTGATAAAACTATGTATATATACAGTAACTACAGTTGTAGCCTATCACACTAACTTACATAGTGCTACTGCTATAAAAGTTATAGCACACTGTGGAAACCCCATATTAAATCATTTCACGACTTGCATATCTTTAAAGAGCTGGAAAGAGTAGAATGGATGCAGTTTGTTAAGACATCAATGACTGATGAAAAGATTGTACTTTGAGAATCAAGTTTACATATCACAATTTGTTGACGGTTTGTTTACGAAATATTTCAAACACGAAGGGACTTGCTAAGCTAAGTTTGGCTAGGCTTAGTTGTTAGTATTGCCTGATAATGGGAGGATATAATTTTGTACGGAAATTAACAAATTTAAGAAAATGTTTTGCTTTGGTTTTGCTAAACACAAAGGGGTAGTAAAATACTTTCAAAGCCAGGATACACTAATTGTCTTTTCTATATGAAATAAGTTTTATTCATTGCACAATGTCATCTTTTATCACTTTTGCTAAGAAATTTGTGGCTGCAATTGATATAAGTTTGTATAAGACTTACAGCCTAAGTGTTGAACGTAGTTGGTCAACAGGGTAACGAATTATACAACAGAAGTAACAGGAAGGATAGTCTTGTGTTTTACCAAAAAAATGCTAGCACAGTTTCATGCATATCAACTTGGTGGGGAATATCATCATTCATTCAAAAAGAGTTAGGACTAGTGTTATAGAATGTGCACATAAGTTTTCTACTGATTTCCTAACAGGATTTGGCAAATGAGAGGGATACACGTGGTTACTGTTTGTGCAAACGGTATCAATATTCGGATTGGGGATATCGCGTGTCGGACAAAACTGTTATTGGCGATATCGGCACAACACTAGTCTTAACCCTCAATTCTTCCCTGGAATGGCTTACACACCATGGGTGGTCCATTGGTAACTTAGTAGAATATTGCACAATCAGCATGTTAACTCTAAACAATACAACAATAAGATATTTTGTACATTTCTAATAGGTTTTAGCAACTCCTTTAATGTTGGAGTCAGAACATAGGAGTCTGCAACTCAGCAAAGAGTCATGACTCCTTTGTCATTCAACAATTGATATAAAATAAAATATTTCAAACTTATAAAATAGGATAGGGACAAATGTTTGTGATTTAATACAACTTAAATGGGCCAAAGCCAAATTCCTGAGTTGTTGTGGAATTTGATAGACTTTATCCTTTGTACCTATACACATGTACCTGTTGCTCTCACATACAGTATGTTTAATTATATTAAATAATGAAAATACACAAGTTAGACTGTACATTCAAACACAAAAAAGACTGAAGATTCAATGTGTTGTAATTTATTTTATTGAGTCCCTTAAATTTTGCAGAAAATGTTACTTATAGATCTCGACATCACACCCTTTATTTTATTTTATTCAAAGTTGAACAAAGTTTTTCCTATTTCCCAACCACTATAGGCAAGTCGGCCCAACCTCGGCAAGTCCGACCCCTTTCCCACTTCAGTATGTAAACAACTTTTTACGCAATGTCTATTAAAAAAACTCAATCTTCAATAGCTACTTCTGACGATACAACGTCGCACTAAAAAACATAAACATGTATATCTGAAGCATTTGGTCAAAGGGTCCATGGAAATGTTGCAAAAAAGAAATTACTGTGATATGAATGCACATTTGACTAACTAGCAGCACATTCTACTTTAGCAACTCTCAATGCAGAGAAAATGCATACTGCCAGTCTTAGTGTGAGATGAAAAATCCTTTTCATATCTGAGATGTTAGCTTCCCATAAAGTTCATAAATTGTTTCAACTCATGTTTGGGATCAAAACAATGATTCAAATCTTATGTGATATTCTTAGCAACAATTCAACTACAGCTTAGTACCATCGCTTTTGGTCAAAATGTGTTGTCAACAAGGCCTAACGTTATAATATTTGAGTGCACATATATGCCACAAACTTCGCTCTCTATCTTCATATGGGAGAGTAATGTTATAATTGTTGTTAAACAATCAACTTTGTGTTCATTGAGCACTACAGATGCAGGAATGTTTCCAGACAATGGGTGAGGGACTATTAGCCAATCAGATCATGTGAAATATGGAAAAGCATCATCGACTATTTTTAGCATGTAAATCTCCTAATGGGCTGCTTGTAGTGTTCAAAGTTCAAACGATTACGCTTTAACAGAAAATACCGATTACTGATTATTTTTTTCATAACCGGCCGATTCCGATTATTTGGAAAAGGGAAAATATCCCGTTTATACGGCAATAAATTATGTGATAGAAACATCTATTGTTGTTATTTTCCTAACCACCGTTTGTTCGAACGCATCTATTTACGACTTTAAGTTACACTCCCATTTCCACAACAAATACTCTCACATGTACACGCACAGGCAGCATTGTTACGAATGCAGGATTCTGCATCCGGGACGCAATGCTTTGGCCATAACAATGCAGGATTCTGCGTCCCGGACCCAATGCTTTGGCCAGGGACACAAAATCTTCAAATTGCTTGCGTCCAGCGGGCGCAAACTTTTTTTTGTTGAGAAACAAACCCCAAGTACACTCTCACTAATAGGTCAACGGAAAACGTAATAAAACACATCTTTCAATGAACATCTTTATTTTATTTTCAAAAAACCACAACTTCTTCTGACAAGAACCAAAACTTCTCCCACTCCTACAGATCATTGAATTTGTTTGAAAATAAATATATCATAACGATCAACGCAAGGTACAGGGTTACCAAAACTCCATTACGGAGATTTTCATGCTAAATATAGACAATGATGCTATATACCAAGATTCCTGTGATTTGATTGGCTAATAGTCCCTAATGATTGTCTGCAAACATTCTTGCATTTGTACTGCTCAATGAACACGAAGTATGTTGTTTAACAACAAATACTTTCTCCTGTGTAGAGATAAGGAAGTCTACTGTATACAGTAGGCTATGTGCACTCAAATATCATAATGTTAGGCCTTGTTGTCTAATATCTTTCTGCGTACATTTTGACAACAATCACTGGTTGTACGAAGATGCAGTTGAATTTTTTCTGAGACTATCACGTAATATTTTAATCATTGTTTTGATCAGAAAATGTTATGAGTTGAAACAATCTATGAATTTTGTGGGAAGCTTACATCTCTGACCCTAAAAAGGATATTTCATCTCACAGTATGTTTCTTTTCATTAAGAGTTGCTAATGTGAATGTGCAACATTTGTGTGTAAACTTCTGTACTTAAGAACATTGAAGTTTTTAATCGACATTGCGTAAAAAGCTATTCACATAGGCCTACTGTAATTTTCGTACAGATGATTGTTTTCTAAGAGCCCAGGATAAATGTTGCATCAGGTTTGATGATTTGCACATGTGTAGTTGAAAATGAATTTCGAACAGGCCTATGTACATGCAGAAGTACAGTGAACTGTGTGGAATTTAGCAAGAGATTATGCACACTGCAGGTACAGTGATTCTTGAAGAGTTTAGTTGTTGGAAGCGCAGCAAAGCAGGGTAAAAATTGTTTGAAACGGCAGGGTGGGCGAAAGGAGAAGTGAGCCAGGCCACCCTTGTTAAACAGCGGCGCTAAGGCACTGAGCCATCTGCCCTATATTGTAACAGTAGGTCATACAATAAACGTAATTTGTGTTCGATCGGGACGGAAGCTTTTTTCACAGGACGCAAACTTTTTCGGGGGCTTGCGTCCCTGCGACGCAAACTTTTTTATCTAATAACATTACTGACAGGTGGTTGCCTATTACATATTACGTACACATCGCAAATGTACGTATACAGCCTACCTACTGGAATGTACATGTATAGCATTGCACATAATACACTCTTACACTCAAACCACAGTTCATTAACCATTTTTCTCTAACCCTAACCCATTCTACACAGTTCATAGTTTTCCTCACTCTTTTCTGGGTCAGGAACAGCAAAAAACATTATTTTCTCTCCCTTTTCGTTCACACATCCATGAGAATTACTACATCCAAATGCCTGGCACTAAGGCAGTTATCTATAAGAAATTTCACTGAAAATTAAGGAAGAAATTAATCTGTATTCAAACGCAGTCTTTGTTGTGATTACTGTAGGAATAGTATGCAGCGTGGGTTATGTCCCTCCCAATCTGCATTGGCCCAGATGACGTCACTTGTTTCTCTGTCAAACACAATATATATAAGCTTTCTCATACTTTGAAAACATGTTTGTCATTTTTTAAGGTAATGTCTAAGGGATACCAGACAATTCTTTTACATTACAAACTGGCTCCTGATCCCTGCCAAGTGGCTCTTAGGTCTACCACAAGCCACATTTCTAAGAAAGTGGCTCCTGGAACTCAACTGCAAATAAAATGTTCACATACATAAGCCTAGTGTCGCTATAATAGGCTATGCAGGCCTTCAGTTATGTATGTACTTCAAAGTTCGGACTGTAAACAAATTTTCATTAACACCTGTACTCATTTGTATTGAGAGGCCGCATCTATATATTTAACTACAAGGATAAAACCATAATTAGACTGGATATAACTAGGCCTATACCATTTTACTAATTAAAATGAAGAAGGCCCTTAAACTTTAAAGCAGTCCTACGTAGTAAACTTTATACTATTGCTCAATGCTGGCTAATGTAAAACCTAGTATTAGGCATTGGCTGAGTTAGTACTTAACTAATTAGGCCTAGTCTTGGCCCAGTAAGTAAGAAACAAGGATAATATTAGGGCCCCAATACTAGACCTAGACAGATATTTATTTATTACACCCTAGCCTGACTTCAAAAGGAATAAACAGTTGCCTAGCCTTTGTGAACTTTGTGTTAGCTCTGTAACTTGTAAGGACTAGCCTAGCCTATGTTAGTGTTTATAATACGCCTATTATTACTACTAAGCTACTAGTTGCAGGGCGTTTGGCCAAGGCCTGTGCTATATAAATTGTATTTGTACACTGAAATTTTCTGAGTGCTCAATAGCCTTGTACCTTGTCCTATGTCAAGTCGTATAACAACAATGTAGAACTATGTCACAAAGTTATGTTTACTGTAGTGTTAGGCTACAAACCTAGGTTAGTCCTACAGTAGGTCGAACTCAATACATTTGTCTTAATCCTACATCAACAACTAGAAGGAACAATAATTGTTTCATACCATGATAACTTAAGCCAACCCAGTTGGTATTCAGTCTCAAATTTAGGTCTAGCTTAGCATATCCCTTTAATATTGATACTAGCAATCGCCACCTCCTACTCGATACTAGCTTGAACGTCATGATGATAGGCTAGGGACTTTAATTTTAGCCCAACCAGTTGTTTACGAGTAACCACGACATGAAAAACACCGTTTTGTTGTTTAAACATTCGAATTCAAAGATATTATTAGTATGAAACCGGTCGCCCTTACCTATTTCCCATCCCAAAGCAAATATGTCCAGAATTTAGCAGTAATCCGACAGAAAAAAGTGATTTTTCGAAGACGAGAAAGACTTGCCTTTGTGTAACATTGTTGGTGTGCATATATGTACACACATGGAGGGTGTGAGATTTTACTGTATAGAAATGCACCAATCAGATCGCTCTATTCGCTGACCTTGATGCAGACTGATTTGTCTACAGTATTTGATGGCCGTAAAGGAGATGAAAGATCTGTCGCAAAATTAAAGTCATTATAGAATGTTTGTCTCTTCGCACAACAGAATTTACAGAACCCCTCAGATTTTGGTTCAACGCGGGGAGAAAGTGAAAGAAGAGAGATTTGATTTATCACCGTTTTCACATTTTAGGAACGATTACAAGACACATCCAGTAACATGCATTATAATTTTATACTTCTCGGCCTTTTGGCTAAGATCATGTGTAGTATCTGTTCCCTTTCGAGGGGAATGGTGATGCACACCCGACGATAATCACAGTCACAGTCCCGATGCAAGGGGACTGGGGCTGAGAGCGGATCAGTCGTTTGGTAGTTTGGTTTTCGTGCCCAGGTTCTTTCCTGGGTGACTCTTTCTTAAAAAGTATAATGTTATTCTTTTGTGTAGTATCGATTCCCTTTCGAGGGAATGGTAATGCACACCTGACGATGATCACACAGTCACAGTCCCGATGCAAGGGGACTGGGGTTGAGAGCGGATCAGTCGTTTGGTAGTTTGGTTTTCGTGCCCAGGTTCTTTCCTGGGCGACTTTTCCTTTAAAAAAAAGTAATTTTATTCTTACCATTGTCGTCATTTTAATTGAGCTTGTCTGCGCAGAGGCACTTCCTGGTGAGATGTACGACTATCAGAAATTGACAGAAAACAATAAATCAACAGGAAAATATTGACAACATTGAATAGAAAAAAAAACTCTAAATAGAGAACTCCACGTATTAGGAGAGAGGGGTGGGTGGAGAAAGAAAGAGAGTGAGAAAAATACATAGACAATATAGCAGGGCAAAAGTAAAAGAAGCAGACAAATATGGGACCCTCCACTTATCCACCCCAATAGCATGTCCTGTTATTCACATTCCAACACATTAAACATCCACTGTCATTAATTTTTGTTTTTATTGACTTCTTCTTCTTCCTTTTGTTTCTAATTTGGCAATCACACCAAATATACTATGATATCCATTCATCATTTGTATGTCCATTCATAAATGCTGTTTAAATTATGAACCTCACATGGCGTTCCTGTAAATAGCAATTTACGAACACGCGAAGGTGCAATAATTTGGCTCCTCCACCTGAGAAGCACGATGAGGGAGACAAAACTATTCTAACATTGTCAGTCTCTTGAACTAAATTAATACTGTCTTGTTACTGAAATCGCATTTTCTTTTTCTTTGACAGTTAAACTGCCATCACTCTTTCATTGTCGTATTGATAAAATATGCAACTGTTAGCTGTTAAGTCATTAGTTTTGATTGTCAATCGATTAGTCATATCCCATGCTGTTCCACGTAAGTACGTACTTGCGCACTGTATGGCTGGCTTCACTTTCGACTCGTCCGTAAATTGGTTTCCAATTATTCAGCCAATCACATTCCGAGAAAGACTCTTTCATTGATTCTTATTGGTTCAATTACGTTGTACTTGCGGATCGCATACAATATGGAACCTTAATTGAATTAACAGTGACTGAAGGAATGAATTGGGGGGGGGGGTAGGGTTAGGGAGGGGCTGCATCTTCCAACCATTTTTATTTGTGAAAATTCAGGCAATATGCTGAGAATTTTTCGGGCACCTACTGGAAGAAAAATAAATTGCAATGTGTTTTTCAATGAGTAAACTTATATTATAATTATCATTATTATTGTAACGACTTCCCCAATAATTATAACCAATATGGAATGGTAATAACACGGAAAATGATTGTATGTTATTAATAACCGATTAATGCCTATATGATATGCATTTGAACATGTTGAACGGCGGAGCGCGCGAAAAATTTGGTTATATTTTTCGGGCAAGTCGTTACAGCCCACCCCCCCCCCCCCCCCCCCAAATCATAATTAGGCTCCTACGCCTATGACATTCGTATTACAAGTTCATATGTAAAAACATACTTCTGATGCAGCTCAGTTAACTCTAACCTATAAGCTCTCTGGGCATATTATATGAAAAGTATATTTACTATTTATATATGATAATGGATATGCTACTTGTTTTTGTAGCACGGTGTGATCTGTTTCTCAGAAGGTTTCCTCTGTAGCGATAGTAAGCGCAGAATGAGATTTCTCCGAAAAAGTTAACTTTTATTAAATAATTGACACCGTTGGTTCCGTGCGTCGTATTCCACTGGATTTTCTTTTTTAATAAAAACGCATCATCTCCACATGGGTCAATAGAGACATGAGGGATCTGCGAATACCGGCCAACGTACTTTTAGGCATTTTACACGTTTGATATCGTTAATATATACAGAGCCGTAGCCACTGTGGGAGAGAGAAAACACGTGCCTAAACTTCCCTCCCCTAAATTTATTCCCAATGGCTTACATTTATACCACGCGCACTTTAATTTTTTTACAAAACTGTAATTAAAATGAGGGAAATCAAGCATCATTTTGTTTCTATGAGCCTTACCGAAACAAAGTTCTCACTTCTCTCAGAACGGACTTCAGCAACATTTTCGAGGTGATGCCCAACTATAGATATTATACTGAGAAGAAAAAATACTCCGTTCCATTTAATAATCTATAAAGAGCCCTTTTGTTGAAACTATATCAAAATGTTGCTAAGAAGAGTCCCGGGCCGCTGTTGCCAAACTTAAAAGGAAAATGTCAGTAGGGGAAGGATTGGACCACTCCTCCAGGCATCCATTATTTATTAGCACAGAATACAGACTTATTTATTAGATCTACTTTAGAGGCTCACTATGACCAAGACTACACCACTTGTCATCGCAATGTCTATGTTTTGTTTTTCTCGGGAGAGGATTCCAAGCACCCAGCATGGGGATCGGCTTCAACGACATCATTCCCTCCTGTTCATTCCCTCAGTCTGGGGAAAATTTATAAACCCTCACCCGTTTTAAAATCCTGTGCGCGTTAATGATAAAAACCTCTCTACTCTCTACTCTCTTTGTAGGGATAGAGTTGGGTGTTTTTTAAGTCTAAGCCATGTAATTATAGGCCCGCTAGCCTCACTATAGTGTTGTTTGTAATGTCATGGAGTCTATTGTTAAAAAGTCTATCGGCAGTCACTTCAGCAGTCAGTCTTTGATCAGAGAGTCTCAATATGGCTTTTGTCAAAAAAGATCTTGTCTCACTAATATTCTTGAGTTTATGAAAGATGTAACAAGCTCACTAAATAGGCAAAAGTCTGTAGATGCTGTGCCTGGATTTCCAGAACGCCTTTGATAAAGTTCCCCACCAGCGTCTTTTACTTATAAGCTGGAGAGTATGGGTGTCAATGGGAATTTACTCTCTTGGATCGAGAATTGGCTTAATAATAGGAAACAGAGGGTGGTAATTAACGGCTGTGCTTATTCTTGGCAGGACGTTACTAGTGGGGTTCCACAAGGGTCTGTTTTGGGTCCCTTGTTGTTTGTTGCCTATATAAATGACATTGACGGAGATATTTTGTGTACAGCTAAAAAGTTTACTGATGACACAAAATTGTATTCTGAGGTCTCTTCCAAAAGCGATTCTGAGAAATTTCAAACGGATTTGGATAAGGTTTTTTCCTGGTCTCAGGGATGGCAAATGCTTTTTAATATTGATAAATGCAAGGTGATGCATATTGGTAGTAGTAACCAAAAGTATACCTACAATCAGGTGTGGAATTACAGGAGGTCTTTGTTGAAAGAGATCTAGGTATCTACATTGACTCATCTCTGCAACCTTCTAAACATTGTCTTGAAGCTGCCAAAATTAGGTAAAAGGGTTTTAGGTAAGATCAAGAGGAACTTCAGTTTTCTGAAAGAGGACATAGTAGTTAGGCTTTATACTGAGTTGGTTAGGCCTCATCTGGAGTATGCTGTGCAGGCTTGGAACTCATATTTTGCTAAGGATAAGGATATTAAGGAAGTTTTCGAAAAGGTCCAGAGGAGGGCTTCTAGGGTGATTAGTTCCTTAAAGAGTGTTCCTTATTATAGGCGGTTACAACTGTTGAATCTCACCACACTGGAGCTTAGGAGGTTACGTGATGACTTGATTCAGGTTTTCAAGATTGTGTATGGCTTTGAAAATGTATCCTTCACTAACATGTTTGCTAATAGTAGTTGTACCAGAGGTCATTGTCTTAAACTCCAAAAGTCACAAAGTAGGATTAATATTCGGCATCACTTTTTTCAAATAGGGTTGTGAATGAGTGGAACGGTTTGCCTGAGAAAGTTGAACTTGCAAGTAGTGTGAATGGGTTGAAGAATGCTGTGGACAAGCACTTTAAGCATTTTAATCGGGTCTGAGTATTTGTGTCTTCAGGTTATTTTTTTCTCTCCTATGGGGTCTTTGTTGGGGACTTGAGTGTCCCTCCTGATCCTTTTTTTTTTCTACTAAACTTAACTAACATTTTCAAACTTTGACCTATATGATGATGATGACGGCGTGCGAAAGATAGTATCGCAAACACCTAAACAAACCTGAACGGCCAAAGACATTCAAACTTTGCTGGTATGTTCATGACACTAAAAAATACGATAGCGTGAAACAAGTACGGAAGCGTAGAAGAGACATCAAATCGACGACATCTACACATCGCAACCGTTCATGGCATAAAATTGAAAAATACCGGTTTGTATGCATACAAGCAATAACACTCTTCGAGACGTCCTTAATTTGAAAAGTACTAAGTGTGCGTAACGGTAATTTTTGTGCAGTGACGGCACCAGAATTTTCAAAGAGGGAAGTGGATGGGTTGGGCATAGCAAGTCAGGGCCGCAAATATGTTGGGTAATGATTTTGGAAGTAAATAAATTCACCTGTACATAAAGTGTACGCCATAGGCAATTTAAGGGGTATAAGGGGCCACTGCTCCTCCCTCCTCCCAAGTCCAAACACTTCATCGGTAAACCAACGATTATTTTTAAAATCTTGATTTTTTCATAAATTCATTATTGTGATCAGACGTTAATGTCGTATAACCAAGGTCGTATATTTTACCGGCCATTTTAGATAGGCTGTAGATCGGTTTCCAGACCAACAAGCCCTTTGAGACTGTCTGCAGTGAGTAGCCGAGCAGATTTCCAAATCCGGCAGTTTTTGTTTTAAAATTAAAAATGTATGTTATTGGCATGGATGTGCAAAGGTTAGGGCGAAGCCCAGTGAAGCCACAGTATGTGTAGATAGTTCTTGTTCGCTTTCGTAGAGATTTGATGGGAACAGAGGGATTACTCTCAAATGAAAGCTATATATAGTTGCCGGATATGCGACAGTTTGTGGTGCTACACCGGATCCAGGAGCCGGGTAGCGTTAGCGTTTTCAGATAGTTTTTGCGTTCTCCGTGTCTAGTTCTATGGTATTTCCACATTTTCCAGACGGATTTCCCGCAATGTGCTCATTTCTGGAGGTGTTTTCCGCAAAAATAAATTGAACATACAAAACAAACATGACAGTGGAACCAACATAGTAAGGTAGGACCTACTGGTACTTAGTCTCCTCAAATTTAATTGAATAATGAGTGGTGATGAATGTGGGAAGAGAAACAGTGAACTATTAACAAAACAAAGCGTAAAAACGTATTGGAAACCGGGACAATTAGTAGGCAAACCGGGACACCGGGACAGCACAGCCTAAACCGGGACAGTCCCGACCAAACCAGGACAGTTGGAATCTATGGTAACATGTAAGCTCTAGCGTTTGAAAGTTTTAAGTTTTAGGAATTGCGAATTAAATGATGAGGGGTGTCGATTTGCACTGGTCAATGGTAACAGCATCCTATACCACTTGACCAGAAGCACACGAAGTGGGTGCCTATCATCACGCATAATCGTGTCAAATTTAACCTCGGCTAGAGAAGCTGTTGGTAGGACGAGGCCAATGCTGGCTGAATTTCTCCGATCACACGACTTGCCTTTCTAATAATGGCTTCAATACGGTGTCTATCTTCATTGATCGCATTCTCACACCACGATACCAACTTAACTTGCCATACCCTACAAATAACAGAGTTATAGAACATGGCAAGAATATTGTAATTTACATTCAATTTGTTCATCATGCGCAGACAATACATCCTAGACTTCAGTTTCTACAATAATACATTCACGTTCTCGTGCCAGGAAACCCGTTGATCTGTCACCACCCCGAGATACTTATACGTATCCACCCTTTCAACGATCGATGTCTCCCTTTTTAAAAACTTCAATTGAAACATTCATGGACTTCCGAAAATCAATCACCATTTCTTTAGACTTGTTAACATCAAGTTCTCAAAAGATTCGGCCACAATTCATTGATCTGATCCACGTACGCAGCATTATCATCATTTGATATCAGACCCATGAAGGCAGTATCATCTGCAAATTTGACCAATGTGCAGTTTCAATTATTTGACCTTGCATCCGATGTGTGGAAGGTGAAAAAGAATGGTTCTAGAACCGTACGTTGTGGTATGGAACGCAGAAAGGGTCAACGTGAGGCGCCCTCCACTTAGAGATGGTCGTTCACCCAGAAACCGTTTACTTAGAGATCGCCGCTCAAATGCAACAGCCGCCCACTTAGAAATCGTCACGACTGAGAAATTAATTAAAAATACTAATGGGCTTAATTGTACGTCGTCTCAACATGCACAAACTCCCGAAGATTGAGTGCGAACCAATACTGAATGAAATGGGTCAAAACAACCGAGGATGGGGGTCAAGTCTACTATTAGGGATTGGCCGCAAGCTGAGGAATACCAGCACCGTACTCATTCACTCATCATACTAACATTAAAATAAAATAAAACTGTTAGCAAACTGCTTATCCACTAGTGAGCCTGTGTAAAAGTAAGTTGGCCTGACGTTTCGATCATAGCAGGATCTTCTTCAAAGGCTAAATGACAAGTAAAGGTAGGATTCCATAAGTACGGATACGGATACGGAAGCGGCAAAATACGCTCTCATTGAATTTCAACGGTTGTGATTCCATCTGCACGGATGCGGATGCGTTTTCGAATGCAGATACGCATGCGGTAACTTTGATCGCTTCATGTAGCGATTGGTACGGCCATTCGGATGCTAGCCGCATACGATGAACAGTTGATATGACGTCATCATGTAAATACGCAATACTATTTCGACACGACGACCACTTTTGACTTGCCAAACAAAGAAAAATGCCGCGAGGAAAACACGATCTAAGTATCTTAGAGAACGAAACGCTCATCGAGCTGGTAAGGAAGCATCCGTGTCTTTACGATGCTAGACTTAACAGTAACAGAAGGGACAAAAATACGCACAGAATACAGACAGGTTAATGAGCACGTTGAACACAATGAGATACATGAAAGGGGATTAGTAGACAAAGGATGGAGAGAGGAAAGCAACAGGGGAAGAGGAGAGGTAGGAGATAAACAGTGGAGGGAGAAAGAGAGGATTAAAGGGACGGGGTAGGGAATAAACTAACGTTAGTAATACTTTATTCAACTTTAAGCCACGCAAATACTCCTTGCGCATGAAACGTTAGGCAATTAGCCTACTTATACTACAATTACTTGTCTTGCTGTCACTCAAATGGACGATCTCTGAGTGAACGATCTCTGAGTGAACGATCTCCGAGTGAACGATCTCCGAG
>KN884097.1:94216-113251 GCA_000934455.1 Apostichopus parvimensis
TCTAGTTGCTATGAACCACAGTGCCAACTGCCATTCAGAAAATGCTCCCTGCTCAATTTACCGACTGCAGATGACGCGACTGAAAACTGCCAAATTCATGATCAAGCGCAGCCTTCATTGCTCTCACACTGATTGATTGTTCCTTGTAACAACAGTAAAGTTGAGTGAGGATGTGATCAGGTGGGCAGTAGGTTTAATGTGTAAGTTCTGATCTCTAGTCCATCTTGCAACTTATTCCACTGCTTTTGTTTTCTCAGGCAGCAGAAGCTCAACACCTCTGGACCTTACGAGTTACGCAGGTTATGACAGATTAAATGACAAAGAAAAAACGGTAGGTTCAAGAGTTGTTCCAAAATTTATGGACAGTGGCATAGCAAGGAACTTTGGTAGGCCAATATCCACTTCTCCTTGTTCCCAGACCCAGCTTTATCATTAGCTCTAATCCTTACTGTCAGTGAAGAAAGGTTAAAGAGATTAGTCAAGACAATGTGCTGAGTTTGAACGTTCCCTACTTGAATCAGTGTTGCACCCAGTTCAAAGGAATTTCAAGCAAAAATGAATAGAGTTAATAAAGGAATTACCATCAGTGACAATCATTTGTTGCAACACTTGTACTTTATAAAGACAATAAGGTACCTAAATATCTCAAACCCCTGCAGAGTAATAATGACCTATATCAATTGTTGACAACTAACCTCCCTACATTTTCTGCAAACTGTCTGAGACAGGGGGAGGGCAGGGGGGGGGCTTGCAAAGCACCCACACTGCCATAATTGTATTTCAATCCTTCTTGTAAAATATCAAAAAGAAATGCATTTTACTTTGGTTTCTTTTATTCTTCCAGCTATGTGCAAATGTACGTATTTTGCCTGAAGCATTCTTTGAATACAAGCGTATCTTTCAGAGTGAATGTGCCAAGCTGGGACACCTAAAGCTCAAGCAGGCCAGGAACTTGATAAGAATCGACGTAAACAAGATTCGTAAAGTGTTTGACTTCTTGGTCAAGGAAGGTCACATAAATACCTCATGATATGTGCAATTTTGTAATATTTTGAGAATGAACCAATTCTTGGAGTTCAGTAACTCAGGGAAATCTGCTGATCAGGAGAAGGGTACACAAGGAAGATGTTTCTCATCTTGAATGTGGTTTGGAAGTAAACATGTGTCAGAACTGTCAAGAACAGGTCAATATGCAAATTAGAAGCAGAAGGTTAACCAGGACATCACGAAGTAAACAGAGTTGTAGAAGTGGCTTATATATACATGGGCAGATCCAGTCAGGAAACTCAGGGACCTGGCCCCTCTACTGAATATTCTTTGGCATGACAAATAAACTGTAAACAAGATTTGGTCAAACTGAGGTACATGGTGTAAAACTCAAAACTGCTGGTATAGAGATTGCTTAATTTCCACCATTATTTTCTTGTGCACCACCATGTTAGTAGCAATTTTGGTATGTACCCATGCTTGTCTCTTGAGAACCCCATTCTAAGAAATCATGTATCTGCCACAGATAGTTGTTTCTGATTGGCCACCTCAGGTGTAAAATCATGCTTTCAAGGGATTGTCAACATCAAGGGAATGGCCATGTCTGGTATAAAAATCAATCATTCTTCATTTGGATAACCATCACCTGCCTCTCTGACTTTGGACATACCTGTTTTTTCAATAGAAATTCGCCAAATTGGATCAGCCCTTGTATAAATTCATGAAATTAACTGTGTTGTAAGTATGAGCTGTCTATGTGTACTATGGAACTCTATGATCTGTTTTACACTTTCAATTTAAACACTTTGATAGTCTTATCAGCCATTTTGGTAGAAAGTTCTACAGCATGTCCTTGCATTCTTTTTTAAGTTAAAAATTTACTCTTTGGACCTGTGAGTGTACAAGTGCATCAATAACAAGAGTGTTTCTTTATAGTTTACAGACCAGGTGTCCTTAACAAAAAATTATATACAGTGTTGTGTATATGATATTGAGTGTATACTTTACATTTGTTTGAACACATCTTTGGCATACAAATGTGGCTAATGCTGATTCAGAAATTACAGTTTTTGTACTGGAAGATGAAAAACTGACATACAAATTTTGAAAATTTAAAAGACACATTTATGCAAGCTGTCATCTTTGCATTTTCTTTTTATGTTTGATTATTGAAGAAGTTGAATTAGGCTAATTCTGCATGCCAAGAAAATCAAATGACCAATGCGCAACAATGCTTCAAGTGAATGATGTAATTATGCATGTATATAGTCAACTTAATTCACCTATTATTACAGTTAGTCTCAATAGTAAGAGTATGTCAGACAGGAGAAATGAATTTCCATGAACAAAAGAATGCAATTTCCTCACATATATATCCCTCACAGACAAGAATATTTCCTATGGATTCTTGCTTTGTTGCAGACTTTTGCACACCATTTCTGCGTTTAACTGTCGTTTGTTTTGGTTTCCATGATAATCGTAACTTTTGCATTCATGATGGCGTGTGTATGCATGTGTGCATGTTTGAGTGCGTTTGTGACGCCCAGCTTGCAAACACGATATCTCAAGAAGGGCAGGTCAGCCCAATTTTATATCTGGTTTGTAGAAGTACCACATTGAGTATAAGCAGCCTATTGTTTTTGGTGTAGGTCAAAGGCCATTTAGGGTCACCAGGGGTGAAATTGTGAAAACCTTGTAAACAAGATATCTCAAGAAGGGAAGGTCAGACCAATTTCATATTTGATGTGTAGGAGTACAACATTAAGAACAAGAAGCTTATTGTGTTTGGTGGAGGTCATTTGGGGTCACCAGGGGTGAAATTGTGAAAACTTTGTAAACACGAAATCTCAATAATGGAAGCTTGGGCCTACCTCTAATTTAGTTTATAGAAGTACCACATTGAGTTAAAGAAGCCTATTGTTTTTTGTGGAGGTCAAGGGTCATTTGGAGTCACCAGGGGACAAATTGTGAAAACCTTATATACACGTATCTCAATATGTGCAGCATGGGCAGACATCATTCTTAGTGTGTAGAAGTACCACATTAAGTACAAATAGTATATTGTTTTGGTGGAGGTCAAAGGTCATTTGGGGTTCACCAGTGGTCAAATTTTGAAAACCTCATAAACACGATATCTCAAGAAGGGAATCATGGGTAGACCTCATATTTGGTGTGTATGAGTACCACATTCTTTAAAAGAAGCCTATTGTTTTTGGTGAAGGACAAAGCTCATTTGGGATCACCAGGGATCAAATTGTGAAAACCTTGTAATCACGATATCTCAATACTGGAAGCTTAGGCCAACCTCTAATTTAGTGTGTAGAAGTACCACATTGAGTTAAAGAAGCCTATTGTTTTTGGTGGAGGTCAAAGGTCATTTGGGATCATCAGAGGTCAAATCGTGAAACCCTTGAAATCGTGAAACCCATGTAAACATATACACCCTAACTATACATTACGTCAGTTTCATGAAGAAAACTGCTCATGTAACATCATCGAAACCACAATGCATTTTTGCATTCTGGTTAGTTAATTTATGAATGAAGGTTAGGACTGGAGTTGTGCTAATACTACCCCAGTTTTCAAGATGAAACTTGAAAGACAAGATGCTGCCATTTTGTATGTACTCACCGGCCGTGTGAGTACGTACAAACATTACTCGTTGCTGCCGCTTGCCTCAGAACACAAAAATGGCGTGCTTGTCATCGCTGGTAAATAGCGAAGTTTGTGGTCTATTCAACTGGAGGTCAGCTGTGAATTTTGTTTTTGCGGTAATGGCCGCCCATAGCAAACTGTTATTGTAAGTGCTACATGCGCGCTGTGACAGATCCTTCGTCACCAACTCACCATGGTATAGGCCTACATTCTTTACTCAGATATTGACAGCTGAACACTACTGGGCACCATTTTGGTAAGTTTTAACTCAACTTTGCTGCTGTTGACGGTCTCTTTTTGCATATGCGCTAAGGTTTAGAACAAAATTTTTGGCCTTACTTTAGGATCCGTACCATATGAATGGGAAAGCTTGCTAGGAATTAGGGTTAGGAAGTAGGGGTTAGGTAGGGAATAGTAGGGAATAGGGTTAGGAATGGTACGGATTCTAAATTAGGCCTAGGCCTAGTACCCTTAGTTGGCGTTTATGTCCTCTAGTACTGTGGGATTTATGCCGACCATTCAGATTCGGACGTGTATTTCTGTTAATTAGTATGGTACGTAGCCTAACGTTAAGCATAGACTAGGCCCGTACTGTGTTATGCAACACTAGTAGCTGCAGCCGATTAACACTAGTTGCCGACGCTGTATTTTGTTGCACAAAGTGATACATTTGAAGTACCAGGTCATCCAAGGCAATGTGAGTTCAGTTTAGTGTGAAAAGAAGTAATGCAGTAAGCCACTCCTGACCTTTCCTAGTATAGGCAAAATTATTTCTACTTCTGGGGAAAGTTCTGGCAGAATATGGTCAAAACATTCATGAAATCACATAGGCTGATGTTCAGAACAAATCCACTGAGCAAAATCAGTGAGACTATCATCTTTGCTATCCTTTCAGAAACATTAATGCCCTTAGGCCTTACTATTGCAATTGCTATGTTTACAAACTGCAGCTGGAACACATGTAGCATACTTGGGTTGTACTCAGGAGTGTACCTTGACACAACTTCACAAGTAGCACAAATGGCCAAATCCACCATTCCTTTCCTCAGCAACAAGTCTTCTTGCCCTATAATATATGCAACATAACAAGTATAAGACTGCCGCTGTAGATGTTCGAAAAACAGCCAATGCAGATCAAGCATTTTCTCACCATCATTATCACTCAAAGCTAGGCAATCAATCCTTAAAATGCTCCAAAAACTGGTTATATGTTGTGCTGTTTGGATCAAGTGATTATCAAATCACACTTTATTAAATTATCTTTGTATTGATTAGTGTTTGCACAGGGTATCGGGGTACCCACCCGACGTGATACTACCCGGTTCCTAATTTATTACCTGAATCCTACGGAAAGTGTGATTTTTTTATTTGCAAACCGATGGTTCTAAGGCAAGATTTTCCCATTGACTTAGTGTGTTGTTAGGCTACCATGTGGTCGAAGATATTAAACAGCAACAATGAAAGTATTCCATGGATATCTTATAAATGCGTCACAATTTCAGCAAATAAACAGATGGTAAGGCTAGATCTCCACATTGACTTAGTGTGGTGTTAGGCTACCATGTGGTCGAAGATAACAGCAATAATGACAATATTCCATGGATATCTTATGACTCAGTCACAATTTCAGCGAATAAACAGATGGTGGGCTAGATTTCTCCATTGACTAAGTGTGGTGTTAGGCTACCATGTGGAAGAAATTGAAAGAATTCTAACAATTATTATTTTTCATTCGTTTATTTCCTAGAAGGAAAGACAGACAAGGAAATTTACGATATGATACTTGTGTAATGAATATTTCAAACAAGTAGCTAACTAATCTTTGGTGCTCAGTTGCTTTATTTGCTATAGATAGATGCAGTAATTAGTGTTGGGCTGATTATTGCCAAAACCTGCTGTTTATTCAGATTGTGGGTGCAGTTAACCCAGCTGTCGAAAAAAAATGGATGTTGACAATACTTTTTGTAGTCCATGTATTTGTATGTAAATAGCTCTTGAGCCAGGTTCTTACCATGAATTTATCCTGATTGCTCAGCAATATAGTACAGTACATGCTAAACAGAGTGACTGCTCACTTTACAGTACACTGTGACTAGTGTCCTGAAAGACCTATATGCTATATACTGATTGATACAGACTGCTTCTCTGTACTTTTCAGTGACTGGTTCAACTGTATCAATAGATACTGAGTATACAGTACTGTAATATACATGTAAAATGAGGATTGAGTTGATTGCAAAACTCTGAGCAACTTATTATGTGATATTAGATTTGTCAATATCAACACAGTAGAATTAAAGAGAGGTAGCATTTCCTTTTAAGACTACCAACAAGGGCCAGTAAAATCCCAAGTTACCAGCATGCCTGTAGCTACTGTCTTTCTAATTATGTTCATGAGCCTAGAAAACTATCTAATTCTTTATTGAAAGGTCCGCTGTATAGACCCCAACTATAGCACGCTGTCATGGAAAAGTTTGTTGAGGTTACATAATCGACCTGTCTTGGTCGTAACATGGCCTCTTTTTACCAATTAGTCTGCAATGCCTGCCACACATACTTTTTCTTGTATGGGGTCTTTGTGTGAACGCTGTATGATTAACTACACATTTATAGACATGAACATATTTCCACAAAGTATTTACACAAAGAGCCTAATGGTGTTAAGAAGCTATGAGGCTAATTGTAGAGTCAGAGGTCGATTTAACACCGTAGCAGGTTGATTACGTTATCACAAAACTTTCCTAGCTATAGCATGCTATAATTGGAGCCAATAAAGCAGATCTTTAAGAGACAAACATCTGTTATCAAACTGCTTCTCCAATCTCCACTGGAAAAAGCCTGTTGTAGGTAAATATGTAAAATGTGGAGGGCCTGATGTTTCTATCCTAGCAGGATCTGCTTCAGAGACTAACCCGAGAAGATCCTGCTAGGATCAAAATATCAGACCCTTTTACTTTCTGCATTAATTAATAATTATGTGAGCCAGAAACTGCACAGATATTGTAATAGTGAATGCACTGTACTGTAGGTTCTGGATGGTTGAATGGCTGGTATATATACTGTACAATCCTTGAGCATGAAGATGTTTGGATTTTCAGGAGTGATGAATATTTCTAGAAAGTATGTGACTGTTTTGACATACTTCTTCTGTAATTTTTTTGCAGAACTTCCCATAATTTGTGGACGCATTCAGGATGAGTTTCTTTTCAAGACTTCGAAATATCTTGTTATACTGTTTCATGGTCAGCTTAGGTTTCATGCTGATGCTGTTAGTGATAGTATTCATGGCTATCAGGTTCACACCGCTCTGCCTCTTTAGAGGAAAGAAGAAATATTTTGAGAGGCCAGCTTGCATGAACGATCCCCAGCTTGGCACACATGGGAATGTCAGAACCGGGGTATGTTTTCAGTTCTTAAAATGCATAGCTGGAGGCAATAAAAATTTCCTTGTTTTTGGCTCATACTAAAGTATTTTAGTACACACACATTACTGTGGTTCCTGTTTAGTTGAAATAGACACTAATTTAGAGAAATTTGATTTAAAAGTTAGCAGATTCTCACTGACCAGAAATGTGATGCATAATAGCTAATGAAGGTACAGGTCACCGTGTCACGTCATTCTGCGGAATGTACCGCAAACACTAAGCAATGATAATGGACTTTCCATGTACTTCTCAAGTAATTGAACCTTTTCTAAGCTTCACTCTTCCAATAAAATGCAGCTACTTGAGAAAGAAATGGTTGTTAGAATTGTTCACACATAAATTGTTAACTCATTTTGGGCAGCAATTCTTCAACTAATAGTAAATTATGGTTAAAAAACTGCCTCAACGTCTGGTCATATTTCGTAAGATTCATTACTATTATAGGCCACTATATATACTGTGCCCTAGGATATCGAGGTCTTGCTGCAATTGAAATGACTACCTTGTGAAATATGTTGACATTTCGGGTATTTCTTCATTTGTTGTTGCAATTATATGTGTTTGCAGTTAGTTTCCAGTTAGTGGATGCAATATTAATCGAATACATTAAATATAAAGCTTTGGGTATGTCTCAGTCTCGCGGTCATAAAGTAAGGCTTTTAGAAGAACACAACTCCACAAAAGCAGATTCTCAATCGAAGGGCTTGTGCTGAAATGAATAGTTTGATCGAAAGTTTTCCTCAAACGACTCCACAAATTGATGTCAGTGGGTGACCTGCAGTCACGTGAGCGCTTAGGAATTTTTGCGAAAAGAGCAAATTCCTTGTCCAAAAGTGCTTGGTTTGATCAAGTTTTTACCGAGTCCCATCAGAAAATAATACAATGTGCCATACATCAATGGAAAGGTACCAGTTTAAACATTCAATGTAACATAGATTTGAACGGATTAGAGGATGTTGAAACACATCCAGCTATGCATTTTTAGGGCTTGATAGAATGTCTGGTGTTCTTACCATGTTATTAAAATGATTTGCCTCACAGATACAAGCTTGATGCTTTGTTTTATATTATAGAATGGTTTTCCTGTATAATATCTAGGGTCAACATTGATAATTATCCTTTCTTTGGGAACCTAGAGTAGATATTAAAAGAAAAACAAGATTTACAGTACATTCCTTTCTCAGGCATCACAGTATGTTGCTATGCATCTTTATTTTTTTATTGGGTCACATGAAAATGGAAAACATAAGCATATATCTGTATTTTTCTTTCCGAAAGGTAAGTCAAAAATGATGCAAAAATAAAATAAGAAAGAGATAATTCAGGCCAAAAACAAGAGAAATTGAAGAGATAGCCAGACACAGATGTTGGTCGTGATGTGAGAACTTTTTAATAATGCAGACACCTGCTGTGTCTTTGGGATGAATCCTTGCATTGTTATGATGTAGATACAGGATGTATAAGATGGGTTACAGTAGGTGCTCAATATTGTTAGATAGGCATCTACAGTGTAGCTGAAGCACATAATTTAGTCCTTTAACACATGATATGACTGTACTGTACACATGTTCTTTATAACAAATCTGATATTTGTGTTTTAGTATGGTTGCCTAAGTTATTTGTACATGCCCTTAGTGTAAGGTGTTTTGTACATGCCCTTATTGTAAGTTGTTTGTACGCCCTTATTGTAAGTAATTGGTACATGCCCTTATTGTAATTTGCATTTTGGAAATCTAGTTATATAATAGATATGTTTACCTGTGTAGGCTGTATTGTTGTTTTTGTACTGTAAGTCCACTGTACATACAGTTACAGTTGAAAGCACTGGTGAGCAAAATCAGACCAGTTTTAGGTTTTGTGGCTGATTGCAGTAAGTCAGGGCAGTCACTGAGTGTCCTGCATGCTGTTCTATCACTGAAAAGCCACTTTGTCTTAAGTACTGTATGCTGGACTGCAACTTATAGCTCTATGATCTCCTGAAATCATCATCTATGATGAACTACCAGTACATGTAAAGTAGATTAATTAAAGTAGTACTTAGTAGTTACTTTACTCTCTAGATATTGGTAGTTATGTTACTCTAGATGGGAAGCAGATAGGAAATAGATTTGAAATTCAAATGTGCCCTCTCAAAAGTGAAGCAAAATATAAGGGTGGGGAGGAGGGGGCAGGGAGGTTGGGGGAGGAGTTGGTCAGAGGAATAAATCAGGTAAATGTTGTAATTCTATCATTGGAATGTTTAATTAATATATCTTTTTTAGCTTTTTATTGTTTGTTTTATTAAATTTGAGTTTGCTGCTCTTACTGGTTCCTGCTCATCACCTGTTGTATTCTTTGTCTTCTATAGGATGGAGACATTCATTATGTTGTTTCTGGTCCAAGAGATAAACCACTGATGCTTTTCGTTCATGGTTTCCCAGAAAATTGGCACAGCTGGAGGCATCAGATTTTGGAATTTCAAAAGGATTACAGGTGATTGCTAAATTTATACAGCTTTGTCAGCAACTTTCCAATGGACTGCAGCTGTCCCTGACCCATCTCCACATAGTCAGTGCACATTCTATTAACCATGTGGAGAAAAATATGGTATTGTAAGGTTTACACTGTACTTTGAAAAACAGCTGTGGACTATTTTTTCGCAGCTGAACATTTGGTCAAGTGCTGTATGTAGTAATAGAAATGATCAAGAGCCAATCTGTTATTTGGTAGAACTGCACAAATGCAGTGTGCCTCTGCTTTTGTTTAAAAACTGTTATAAATATATACTGTAGCTGTACAGGGAATACTTTATCTCATTGTTATGCTATTCAAACTGATCAAATCGCTAGATACAAATCCAAAGATGCATGACTCTTTTCTACACAGGAAGTTCAGGAACCATAACTGTATATTATAAACTGTGACAACATTCAGAGCCCTGAAAACTGCTACACAAAATGTCAACACTAAATTAGTCCTTGCTATGTACTTTTAGGACTCCTGCAGGTAACCTCAAACAGATGATGAGAGAAAATGCAAGTCATGGCCTTGTGATGACAAAGCAATTCTGTATTAACAATGCTTTTCAAGATCATAAGCACTTGGCTATGTGTTGCTGCCTTTTAAGTTGGTTAAATAGTACCCCAAGCTTCTGTGTTCATCATCTCAAAGGAATCGGAAATATGGGAAAGTACATTTCATTTCATTTTGCACATTCCAGAGTTGTGGCTATAGATACAAGAGGTGCATGCGAATCACAGAAGCTTCCATCTGTCGGCAACTACACCTTGGATAAGCTTGCCTGTGAGTTTCTTGTTCTATTTTATGGTGAACTAATATTGTGACTGTAAATCCAGTACCTGGTACCAATACAGCACAGAAATAAACAAGTTTGTCTCAGAAATCTCATGTAATCTTTATAGTAAATTACTGAAAGAACAAAAACTAATAGCTTAATAGCTAATAGCTTAACTTCGGTGAAGGAAGACAAGATGAGCCATCCAGATTGCGTGAAGTTTTCACACACAAAGAAAGGATTGATGTTAGGATCACTATATCTTTTAGAATTAATGTTACAAGTCTTTGACATAAACATTACTGTATTTTCAATCATATTCAATTAATTCCCCCCTCCCCCCCCACCCCCCATAAACTTTTACCATTTCTCTATTTTTTCACCAGTGGATATCAAAGCCGTCTTGACACAGCTAGGACACAGTTCTTGCGTGTTGGTTGGACATGACTATGGAGGTGTGATTTCTTGGTACTTTGCTGGAGCATACCCAGATCTAGTAGACAAGCTCATCATTCTAAACGCTCCAGAGGTTTCACAACTTCAGGAAGTTCTATATTCAAACTTGAAACAAACTTTCAAATCATGGTAAGTGGATGATTACGCAGATTAGGGTGTGTTGGTAATCGATATATACCAGGTATACCTGGTATTTCATTCATACCCATACCGAAGGTATTGAAATCTGTCATCAACGAATATATACAGAAAAAAACAGATATATCCGAAACAAACCTTGAATGCTGAGGAAAAATAATACCAGATAAAAATAATGACCCAGATCATACACGCCAACTTGAGGAAATTCCCGCTGCTACTGTGTATCTTGTATAACGTACCACTCCCCGTACTCCCAAACTGTAAACATTCTTGCTGCACAATCTTAGTCGATGTATTGCACATGTTGCTCGTACCGTACCAGACAAATGGTCAATGAAGGGACACACTATTATGTTTCTTGAGATTTTTTACCGTCAAAAATGTTTTAAGCCCAATCAGCCAATCACGAGCACAGATGGGTTACATATACACACAGGATAATTTGGAACAGTCTATGTACAGATGGAGAAGAGGGAGGAGGTACAGAATACAGCACAGCACCTGTTGGAGGTTTTGAAATACTTGCTTCGGTACATGAGGAAAAGGATTGGATGGCATTTGTGTGTACATTAATAACAATACATGTATGCATTTTTGTCTAGCAAGGAATCTGTAGTTTCTGTTAGTGATGCGATGGGGTCTAAGAGAAACCTGCGCTGGTAATACGTGCTTGATGTAGGTCTAAGACACGCGAGTAATAGACACACATTTTAGCATGCCCAGCTTTCTGTACCTACTGTCAGAGAGATCGGCAAAGTTTCATCTAAGTTTTAAAACGATCCATACTAAACTAATTGATGGGATAACCTGGTCTCTATCTCACTACTTTCGCAATGCCACAGAGCTTTTGCCGTTCTAAGATGTCACTCTCTTTACATTTGAGAATACCCTTCCAAAGAAAGGAATCCCACAAAGTTCTTTTTAAGAGACTGCTACTTGACACAGTAAGGTCATTCCCCAGCCAAGTTGTATAATAATTCCCACATTTTGCTTCGAACGGCTAATTGCTTTAAACTTCAGCCTAGTTCTACCGTACTCGCAAGTACAGTTTCCTGCCAAATGGTTGCCACAAGTTCCTTTTCACGCACGTAGTTTGTCAAATGCTCTCACAAGTTATTTTGGGAAGAAACCGTTTCTGCGCAATGCGTATATTCATACCTGTTTTTGTTAGTAGTAGTAGCACCATCTTCTACAATATATAGATTCTGCATACCTGTTATTATACCGATTCTACGCATTACTATCCAAATACTTACCTGGTACTTCCCATACTAATATGCTACTGTTCTGTTTGTGGTTGGACTGGGCCGCATAGTGGAGTGTACTGAACTGTACGTTCAAGTTGAAATGAAAGACACATAAACAACACTGGTTTTTAGTACTTTATTTTCTTTTCATCAAATCTTTAAATAAGTTGCTGCAAAAGAAAGAAACCTAGATGGGAAAGTCGACGTCATAAAACAGCAAATACATTAGTAGGCTAGACTAGTGTCCATACGGTTCATGCTAGTGTTTGATAGTACAGTTAACGCTGTAAGTAGTGGTTCCTCAACAATTTTGGGAATACCTGGTAATACCAGGTATTCGTCAGCGGGTATGTCGATATCTGCTTTAGCTTAAATATCAATGCACCCCAATGTGGATAACATTATGCATTCATTCAGTCTTAACTTTAACTTTCATTTATTTGTTAAACTATCACAGCATACACATGTGGTGAAAACAGTATGTACATTACATATTAAGTAATGATGAATATGGCAAAAAGAATGTTGTAAAAAGCAGTGTATGCATTTGTAGTAGATCACTGCTCAAAGGCACATTACAAATATACAAATACAAATCTTTAATTAAATCAAAATATGAGCAGAGGCAAACCCCAATAAGAGAAAAGTGTTATCTCTTTTCCTTTTTTTGTACTAAGATAATCTACTAAATGATGTCATTAAATTATGCTTTAACAGTTATGATTTAAAATAAGAAGTTTGAATGTGTTAAAGCAGTAATCCACAAACTTTTTTTACCCCTGACCTATGGTCTTCTATAAAAACTAGCTTGAACTTTGGACTTGACATTTAAAAAGAAGTAAGGCAAGCTCAGAAAATTGTTCATACTTGCTTTGTCGTCTGGAAATGTTCCGCAATCTACCTAGATTTTTTCCAACCCTCTTTTCGGTCACTCTACATAGTTTGTAGACTGTCACTTTTAGTGACAACTGTCATCTCTAATGGAAGCACATATTTCTTAGGTGTACACTTCCTGTAGATGCTTCATTACGAATACCTATTCATTCTTTCTTAAAAACCATGAAAGGAACAATAGAGGGAAGTACCAGGTTTGTCGTATCGACTTGATATCACTTAAAAAGTCCAGTCTGGTTTTTCAACTTAATTCAAATTATCCCTTGTGTGGAAACTTGAGAACAAATGTGAAGGTGTGACTTTAATTTGCTGTATGCACATTGATCGCATATGAGAAGTGGGAAATTTATCAAATGATGTGTAACATTGAGGGTCCGTTCTGACATGTCACTTTTGACTTCAAGAGTGAATGAGATTTTATCATAGAAGCATCAAAATGTCCATTATTTGGAGAGGTAATGACTGTCACGAGAGGTTAATGGCTTTGGTATCATCTGCCCATCACGTGTGGTGTTGAATATGACAGTTGTCCAAAACTGATTTAATTTGTTAAACCATTAAAGCTAGAATTGTTTTTCCCCCCTCAGGTACATGTTTGCATATCAAATACCCTGGATACCAGAGTTCATGGTGGGACTCAACTTTGATTTCTTAAGAGATGCGTACGCATGTAACGCGGGCAATACGAATGTTACAGATGACGATATAGATGCTGTCAAATATGGGCTCTGTCAACCTGGTTTGTATTTTGAATTATTATTGTCTGGTTTGTCCACATATATGTACATCTCAGGAGGGCTTAATGACTTCATTGTAATTGGATGGTTACATCTCTTTATGTAACAAACAACTGTGACATTGTCAGGGGTGACAGGAGAGTTAAATGGTGAGGGAACAAACTAAAGAGGGCCAGTAAGACATGTGAGTAGGAATGGAGGGTGCAAGCCACAATACCTAATGGAATCTATCTGCTGTCCCTTGCTCCACAAATTTCAAGATTTGAAATGTTTCAACAAAAGGGTACTGTACATTTTTGTTTCATTTCTCAACAAAATGAGACTTTTGAAATCACAAAAGGGCACTGTTTTACTTGATACTAAAATGGGAAAATGGTTCCACCCTTATACAATTTCATTAACATTTTTTGGCTCAAGGAAGCTATGCGATGGTGATTGTTGGATGGAAATCATACTTGGTACATAGATGTGCCATACTGATTAGAAGAACCCTATTGATTTTGGTGCTCATCTCATGAATAATAATGAGGTCACGGGGTCAAACATAAAAATCTTCAAATGCTAATAACTCTTCATCCAAAAGTCAGAATTTATTTATACTTGGTATTAATATGTTGGTAGATAGCCAGTACTTGGTGATGTATGTTCAAGTTGATATTATGCATATTTAATAGGCGGTGAGGCTTAAGTTGATTTTCACTAAAATAGCTTGTAAACATGGTAACTGAACAACGAGAAGTTGGATTGAAGTCATACTTGGTACAGAGATGCGCCATTGTGAGAAGAAGAACCCTATTGATTTTGGTGCTCATGTCATTAATAATAATCAGGTCATAGGGTCAAACGTAAAATCTTCAAATGCTAATAACTCTTCATCCAAAAGTCAGAATTTATTTATACTTGGTATTAATATGTTGGTAGATAGCCAGTACTTGGTGATATATGTTCAAGATGATATTATGCATATTTATTAGGGGGCGGGCTTAAGTTGATTTTCACTCACATTAGCTTGTAAACACAGAAACTGAACAACGACAAGTTGGATTGAAGTCATACTTGGTACATATATGCGCCATAGTGAGCAGAAGAGCCCTATTGATTTTGGTGCTCATCTCAAGAATATTTATGAGGTCACAGGGTCAAATGTAAACATTTTCAGAATTGACTCATACTTTTATTCATTTATTAGGGGGCAGGGCTTGAGTTGATATTTGCTAAAAATAGCTTGTAAACATGGTAAGTCAACATATTTAGTAGGTAGGTCCACAGTCAGTGAAAGAACCTTGCTGATCAATTTAATCAACAATGATGAAAGCTTGGGATTATAATCTCAATTGGCAAGAAATCACAATAAGCCCACTGGCTTTCTGGTTTATTGATGAGAAAGCCCTGGGTCACTTTTGATGTTTTCATAATGGGGAGGGGGAGAGTGGCACATACATGCTGTGATCCTCTGGCAATTGTATTCCTGAACATTGGTTTCTTTATTTTGAAGTGAGAACTACTTTTTGTTCTAGATAACTAAGCACTGAACTGAATCGGTCAATTAATGTGACTCTTGAAGTTAATCATTCCTTCTTGTTTGTAACAAGTGAATGCTTCCACTGATATGCTGCCTAGATTCTGAAAATGACAGTTTTAGAAAATGTTTTAGGATTTCCTACTAACACAATCATTTGTCACTGTTGATTTTGAGCCATTGGTGAAAAATCCAGAATTTTGCAATATAGCTTTAAATAGATAAAGAATGTAATAGTTATACTGTTGTGTATAACAATAGCTAACAATAGAAGAGGGTTCTTCATATACTGGAAATGCTAGATATGCATTTTGTGTAGAAACATTTGCAGGTATTTGAAGATGGGTTTGATTGGATTTATCTTCCCTTGGTATAAAATTTGTTATACCATTTTTAATTGTACACGTAACTATGAAATTATTTTGTTTTATAATATATTTATCATATTCGATTTATTCAGGTTCTCTCACTGCCACAATAAATTACTACAGAGCAAACAATGCATCACCTACCAGGTCATACATGAGAAGTGCAATTTTATGTCCTACCTTACTGATCTGGGGTATGGATGACATGTACTTGGACGTCGCGCTTACTGAAGGCCACGATAAGTATGTTCAGGACTTGACCGTGGCAAAAATCCACGGAGCAAACCACTTTGTGAATCAACACAAGCCGGACGAAGTCAATATAAAGATGAGAGAATTTCTCCAGGGAGATGGCAGCGAGGATGTGGGTAACATCATCTCCTAGCCATCGATGCCGACTATTGGTAGTTTCAGCTATAAATTGTCAATTGCAATTTCCCCATCGATGTTTTACTTTAAAAGCTCTTCAAATGATGACGACAAGGATGCAGAATCTTGGAAGCATGTGTCTTTGAACTTTGTAATGTTTAATGCTGATGACACCCATGAAAGTTTTCATCTTGTAATTGTGGAAGTGGAAATTGATGAAGAGCTAAACATGTTACTTTCAAAGAAACATAATGAATGTTGTGTCTGGGGAATTAAGTTTTGCCTTAACAAATAAACTGCAAACAATTGTCAAGCTTCTTTTTTGCTAGATGTGGTCATCTTCACAGTACACCTTTAAAATGAAACACTAAATATTAGCATCAGAGTTTACAGTATATGGTGATTTGAGAACCTTTGCTACTAATAACCTTTGACATTATCTTTATGTTGTTCACCTAATCTTATGCAGTTTTTTATGAGCTATTAGTTTTGATGACCAACAAAGATTTATTTTCAGTTTCAGAGGAATGAGCAAATATAGTATAGCAAATTTAGAAATGCATTTAACCCTTTCAAGATTAAGGAAATTCTTAAAAGAAGTGAACTTATTGGTAATATAAAATGAAACCAAAGAGAAAAACTGAGAATGACAATTTGATTAATAATTGTAAGGAGGTGTAATAATTTCACATATTTATGTCTTTCAATAAATTAAGGAAACTTTAGCAACTACAAAAACATTGAAAATATGTGCTGAAAAGAAAGTGTGTCTGCTTGTTTTTGTTTAAAGTGTAAGTGGTGGTGTGAGTTAATGTTTGGTGTTTTTTCTTAAATCATGATGTTTTTCTTCATTTTTTTCTTCTCTCTTATTGGTTCTTGGGGGAAAGTGGTGTAGGGGGGAGGGGGGGGGTGATGCTTTGTCTAAAAGTATACCCTTCCAAGAGAAAAACACTCTGGTACACTTTAACTTCTTGCAATGCGGACACAAGTTATTTTGTATAGTGTAATTGGTAGTGTAGGAATGAACATAACTCATCATATTTTACATCCATTAAGTTTGAATTCTAGCCCATTTAACATAATTAATTGAATGTTTTCATGACAGATTAGTTAGCACAGAACTTATAGCAGAGAAAAAGTTTTCTTTTATCCCATATGAAACTTTGAAGAATTATGCAAGCATGCTTGCTGTGCTATTGTTAAAACCTACTCCCTTAATTTCTGTGGATAACAATGCAACTTATGATTGATTTTAACAGTTTTAATCAGCTTACTGTGACAGTACATTTTGTTTGCCACTCTGCTTTGGGTTGTACATGTTTGGTGCTTATAAACAATTAACCATGTGTGATAATCAGTTGCCATCCACAGTCAAAGCTTATATGTTGTGTGGTGTCTAAAAGATTGTCTAAATAAGTGAGAAGTAAGATATTGTGCAAATAGGTTGAGCGGCTTTATTGGATTGCTGATAATCTGGGGCATTACTACTCCCTTAAAGTCTCACCTGAAGTACTGCAAGATGAAACACTATTGGTATCAGATGATTCTATAAAATAGATAAATACTTTGCCGAGAAAGTCGGATCTTTATGTGTCTGAAATGAAAACACCTGTGCAATAATCTTTTCATGTTAAAAACTTACTCAACAGAGTAATCCTGTTTATAAGCAGAACAGAACACGGGGACACAATTTTTCAGGTCAAATCCTGTGGACTCAGCAGTTTATACAGGTATTCCAGTAGTTCAACAAAAAAAAAAAAGTTTCTCCTGTGAAGAGACTTTAACAGAGTGTGGGATGCCTTTAATACCTTCTTATAGTGATCGTTCATAAGTGTAAGTGGATATTCTCTCCCTCGACTTCTGTTTTTAACTTACCTGTTAACTCATGGTGTATCTGCTTCTATTGGACATCTACTGAATGTATGCAACATAATGGAGTTGTTACAAATAAAATAATGCAATCATATGGCTGATGAAAAGGAATATTGTTTCTTTGGAAAGCTTTCTCTATTTGTAAATTTAAACAAAATTAAATTGATGTGTGCAATGACTACAACAAGGGTGATCTAACTTATCCTCTGTCTATTCACTGCCTTCTGTCTATTCTGCCTTCTGCCTCTGTCTTCTGCCTCTGTCACTGCCTTCTGCCACTGCCTTCTGCCTCTGTCTATTCACTGCCTTCTTTCCTGAACTATACCATGAGCACCTCGTTTTGTCATTGCTGATATTTACCAGTAGAGGGTTTTGGCCAGTGAAATATACTCCCAAGGATCTGTTCATATCAAGTTAACTTTCCAGAGTGGAGACACAGTTTTGACAGTTAAGGCAGATCTGACAAGCATACTAAAGTTGATTATTCTTAGGTCTTAACAAGACCTCTCTACTACCAAAATAGGTTTACATACAACTGACACTTATCAAATTTTGAGCTTGTTAGTATTGAGGTAATTAATGTTCTTTCAACTCACTTTTTCTTTGGTTTAAATACTTGGCCTATCCATGACATAAGCTATTGAAATCAAATAATCCAATTAAAAATAAGAAAATACAACAATAAAGATAAAGTGAGAGACAATCAAGTATGGGAATCATCAATGATGTGTTTATTCAGATATGAAGCTATTTTCTCTCTAGCATAAGATTGATCTTATTGTAGCTATATATGCCAACACCAAAAAATACTGATATTTACAGGAATACAAGAAATAAAGGGGACGAGTAAAGTGGACAGTTTTTGTTGCCTTTTTGTAAAACTGATGCATTGCTTCTTACAAATAATAACTGAGAGATACATTAAAAATGCAACTGAAACAACCCACATCTTTCACTTTACTGTTTTATTTTTATCTTGTCAGTAGGATTAAGTGTAAATGATGTCTTACATAACAAAATTTTCATAGTTTCATCATTAATATTCAATAACATGATTGGGAGTGGTATTTTCCACCTTCATGAATATTCCA
>KN884098.1:17514-27966 GCA_000934455.1 Apostichopus parvimensis
TGACACACAATATAATGTCACCCATTAGAGATGGATAACCTTTAACACTACTGAAGATATGTAAGTAGATGTCACACAAGATAATGTCACCCATTAAGATGACACACAATATAATGTCACCCATTAGAGATGGAGAAACATAACTACCAATGACTTCCACAATAAAATTAATACAAAATGGAACCGTCTCTTCATTTTACCCTTAACTATACCATCCTTTCTATCACACATAGTTTGTAAATACAACTTACCTTGAAAATGCAAAATAGAACTAAACATAAACCATCAATACTGTGACATCACAAGAATTGACACAGAAAATAAAGACAGAGTAATGAAACTCTTCTGAACTCTTAATTTAGGTGTTCCTACAAAAGAGAGACAGAAGCAAAATCCATAAATGGCAGCTCCTTTTTCGTGGCCAGTCTCCAGACTCACTACAACTCTATCCCATTCTGCAGATAACATCTCTTGCTAACAGCAAAATGTTATTGGCTGATGTGCCAAGCGACTTTACAAATTTGTTGTGACCTACACAGTACCGCTCGTCAAAGTAAACAAAGGCAAGACATAAAGTTTGCAGCTGTAGTGGAAATTTTATCCTGCATCCGTGACGCCAAAGGTGGTTCAGTTTATGAAATATATCACTACGGAGTGGGATATATTCCAATGGACAACTTTATCTTATGCAATCAATGCCAGCATTTGTCATGGATAAAATAGCCCAAGATTTTCAACTGATCTATATTTGCACCTGGCAATCAAATCAGTTTTCTGACAGGGACAACCCGGCCATTGCCATTCTCTCCTGGCAGCAAAAAATAGGGAACAAAGTAGCAGATAAAACGTTTTAAGTACCAACATGAACAGGAAAAGCATAGACCCATGCTTTCAGAAAGTTACAACTCCACAAAAGCAAATACACAAGCTAAGGGAACAACATGGTAAAAAAAAGAGCCAGATAGATTCCATACTCCATATACAAGTTTCAAAAGTTAAAAAATGTGAAAACTTTTACCGTCTCAGTACAATATATACATGCCTACAATAGATATTATTAAACTTAGCTCCATGCGTAGTGTTGTGTTGTTGGTTCTGCTCTAGAGAACTAAGTCACGCACGGCCTTGTGTAGCAGTGTACAACTCTCTTTTGTAACATGATGTTTTATTCTGAAACTTATCATGGGGTAAATCGCCGCTGAAGATAAACAATTGAGTATGAACATTAGAATAACAAGGCAATTATGGCTAATGAGTTTAGGCATATACCAAAATTAGGAAGACTTTACCTTTAGAGGGCCTCTGTGTAGACTATACTGCCAATTTGTCGGTTTGATGACTGGGACATATAAAGAAACTTATTTTGATATTAACGCTGAAGTGAATACCTTGATTGAAAGTTTTGCTCAACCGACTCCGCACAATGTCACAGGGTGACCTGCAGTCATGTGAGAGCTTAGGAATTTTACCGATTCCCATAAGAAAATCATACAATGTGCCATACATCAATGGAAAGGTACAAGTGTAAAGATTCATTGTAACATACATTTAAAACAGATTAGAGCTACATGTACAATGACTGAAGATCTGAAAGCTACATGTAACATTAAATCCAAGAACATAAATCTCTTTAATAATACCATAACTAGTAGTTAAGAAGTAAATTTCCTAGTTGTGACCATTGATAAAGACTTCAAATATAGGGCACATATTAATAAAGTTACAGGGATAGTCAGGAGAACACTTCAAACTCTCCGAACAATAAGTAACACAAACATATTTAAAGCCGAAACCCTCTTTAGTAAATAGCCTGGATATACTCAACTTTAACTCATTGAAGGAGGCCTCAGCTCAGGCAGAGGACTCAGGAAGGGTTGGGGGGGGTTGGAATGGGTGGCCCCTAAGCCCTTTGGGACCCAGGTGGCTAGAGTGCTTATGAGCTAACAGCACAGTCACTGGGAGGGGTGAATATGCTTCTCTCTCCTCCTCAAAAGCAATCTGGCCAGGGTAGGGGCAGCCTTCTATCCCTCCCCCTCCCCAATACTCTCATTACACTCTTGAGAAAGAAAAAAGATGCTCGTCTTATTCACATTCCCTCCCTCCTTTCCTGTAGTTGATTATAGATACCTCCTTATAGTTTGTTGATACCCCAAAAGTTATAAAACATATCCAACTTCTGCAGGAGCTCAGCTCAAGCAGTTCGCACACTCATCAGTTCTCGATACCTACCCTATACCGCTTATCAACCACCTTTATGCATCAAACAAAAACTACAGATACAGATATGTATCCTCGCACCTGATTGGCTCTTTACCTACTATAACCTCTTATCAACCACTTTATGCATCAAACATATCCTACAGATACATTTTTCCTCGCATCTGATTAGCTCTATATCTACGCTTTACCTCTTATCATCCCATTAGATTTACCACCTCATGTGTATCATACATACTACTTTCATGCTTAGAAGTTTCCAATATCAGGAAAAGTTGTGAATCGCTGCACACTCAGTTATTTCCACATAGTTGAACCAAATAAGAAAGCAATACATAACTATGCCCTTACAAAAGCAAATTGCTATCAATATCCCAAATAGAAATAGAAATAATTTCCCTTGACAATGCTTCCGGCCAATCCAGACACTCATAATTTGTGGCAGTAATTTGTCTCTTTTGTCTTGTCAAGCCTCTCAGCATATCCCAGCAGTAGAAGGCAGCTATATTTACAATGTAGGGGTACATGAGGAGATGGCGAGTATAGTTGGTATATCACATGTAAAATTTAGTAGGTCTATTCGGCATAAAAGAAACATAAACCTGTCTTGGAATCCAGGGTAAATTTTTAAGCATTCAAGCCTTACATTTTGGTTGTACGAACAGCAAATTTGGTTGTCCAAAAAAATAATAAATTATGCCTATATCCAGTATATATTCAGATGTACAATTCAGTATTAAATATTCAGATGTATAATTCCATTATGCCTGTTCAATATATACTCAGATATATTACTCCATTATGCCTGTTCAATATATATTCAGATATATTACTCCATTATGCCTGTTCAAAATATATTCAGATATATTACTCCATTATGCCTGTTCAATATATACTCAGATATATTACTCTATTATGCCTGTTCAATATATACTCAGATATATTACTCCATTATGCCTGTTCAATATATACTCAGATATATTACTCCATTATGCCTGTTCAATATATATTCAGATGTATTATTCCATTATGCCTGTTCAATATGTATTCAGATATATTACTCCATTATGCCTGTTCAATATATATTCAGATATAACGTTCGATTATGCCAATTTTCAGTATTCAAATATTATTACATTATGATTTTCAGCTTTATATTCAGATATATTAGTCCATTGAGCCTGTTCAATATGTATTCAGATATAATATTCCATTATGCCTGTTTAATATATATGCAAATATTTTATTCCACTATGCCTGCATGTTCAATAAATGATCAGATATATTATTCCATTATTTATGTTCAGTTTATATTCAGATATATTATTCCATTATACCTGTCCAGTTTATATTCAGATATATTATTCCATTATATCTGTTCAGTTTATATTCGGATATATTATTCCATTATGCCTGTTCAGTTTATATTCGGATATATTATTCCATTATACAGGTACAGTATATATTCAGATATATTAGTCCATTATGCCTTTTCAGTATATTTTCAGATATATATTGCTCCATCATGCCTGTTCAGTATATATTCATATATATTATTCATTATGCCTGTTCAGTATATATTCAGATATATTATTCCATTATGCCTAAGTTATAGTATATATTCAGATTATTACTCCTTTATACCTGTTCAGTATTTATTCATCTTTTATATTCCATTATGCCTACAGGTAGTCTATATAAAGATATATTATTCCATTATGCCTTTCCAGTATATATTCAGATATTATCCCTGTTCAGCATATATATTCAGATATATATTATGCCTGTTCAGTATATATATTCAGATATATTATCCATTATGCCTGTTCAGTATATATTCAGATATAATACTCCATTATGCCTGTTCAGTATATATATTCAGATATATTATCCATTATGCCTGTTCAGTATATATTCAGATATATTATCCATTATGCCTACAGGTACAGTATATATTCAGATATATATTACTCCATTATGCCTGTTCAATATATATTCAGATATATTATCCCTTTTGCCTTTTCAGTATATATTCAGATGTATTACTCCATTATGCCTGTTCAGTATATATTCAGATATAGTATTCCAGTATGCCTACAGGTGCAGTTTATATTAAGATATATTATTCCATTATGCCTGATCAGTATATATTCAGAAATATTACTCCATTATGCCTGTTCAATAATATTCAGATATATTATTCCATTATGCCTGTTCAGTACATATTCAGATATATTATTCCGTTATACCCGTTCAGTTTATATTCAGATATATTATTCCATTACGCCATTAATACCAAGAAACTATGGAACTATCTCTTGTAATACTGTTTTTTGACAAAATTGGACACAAATCTAAAGCAAAAACTTCACAGCTGAGAGAAATATCCAGCTTTATAAACATTCTTCATCGTTCATATTACAAGAATATGTTAAAATTATACAGATGAGAGATAGAGTAACAATCAATAAGGGGTCACTTTCTGGTTCAGAAACGCAGATATCTTTGCAGCCTTAACCAAAGCCAAGCAAGAACAAGCGTCAGAGAATTCTTTTTTGTATCACCACATCCTCAAGTTTCATGTCACCTGTCTTCCTGTTATTATCCAACTTGTTCAGAAAGAAAGGATGAAATTTGAATGGGGTTTAAAAATAAAACTGCCAGAGAATTTGAGCATAGACAACTGCCAATGGTAATCGCTTGACAGGAGGATAGTTCATTTTCAGGGATTCATTTTCAATTTAGCAAACAGAGCCACAGACATGGATTATCCCAGGCAGCTTTAATACTTCTGACAATTATATTGAAGAAACTGCATGGACATGTGTCATGCAGTCCACACAACAAAGACCAAGAGGGAAATCAACATCGGTTGACTTCTTAACTTTTTACACCCAATTCAAAATGTTGCTCCTGGAACACTACAGTATACCACATCTTTGTCCTGTGGGATTTCCAATAAGGTGCAGCCACAAACTGGTTCACTCAATTATATTTACCTTGCAAGTCCCAATTTATACACCTGGGTGAAGTGAGACAATGAACATTTAATCGGCCAGGATTGATTTCTATTCAAAATTTGTCCCTTGCATTAACAGCAAATGAGTCACAAACTTTGACTTCATTTGTCCTTTGACCTTTCTTCCAGGTATTGTCCCTAGTATAGGGGACTTCCATTTGTTACATACAGTATATATATACTACCTGGACATTTACATATAATATACATGATACCATTGGACATTTACATAGAGTATACATACATTACTACCATTGGCCATTTACATACAGTATATACCAGCCATATATACTACCATTAGACATTAACATACAGTATATATACTACCATTGGACATTTACATACAGTATATAAACTACCATTGGACATTTACATAGAGTATACATACTACCATTGGACATTTACATACAGTATATATACTACCATTAGACATTTCAATATAAACTACCATTGGACATTTACATAGAGTATACATACTACCATTTGACATTTACATACAGTTTATATACGGTACTACCATTAGACATTAACATACAGTATATATACTACCAATAGACATTTATATACAGTATATATACTACCATTAGACATTTACATACAGTATAGTTACCATTGGACATTTACATACAGTATATATACTACCATTGGACATTTACATACAGTATATATACTACCATTAGACATTTACATACAGTATATATACTACCATTGGACATTTACATACAGTTTATATACTACCATTGGACATGTATATATACTACCATTGGACAATTGACCTCAGTTACCACATTTCGGTAGTTCATGACATACAGGTGAATACTTTCATAAATTACCCGGAAAATACCTGGATACCCGACAGTTAACAACTCTTGGGTACCCGGTTCCCGATTTTTGGACCTGTGTAAACACTAACATATAGGTACAAGTTTTACTATTAATCAACCTTTTTACATACAATATGACACATTCACTGGGAGATGTGTATTAAATGAGACTATTACCATGTACTGTACATACAATTACACCAGAATTGTGAGACTTTAGGAATTTGAAAGCAACACATAGCTAGTTCCTGTATTTTTTTTAAAACTACTTTAAGGGGAATCCACTGTTCTATAATATACATAAATTTACATGAAGATTGTGCCATCTTTTACAATTCTTTGAATACACATGATACTTATGCTACATAAAGAATGTAATTCATGCTGTGGTAAAGAAAAACTAGAATGACCCTTATAGCCAAAAAAAAATTACATTTTGCATTCTTTGAAATTTGAACACTAAACTTTGACCTTTCAATCTGAAGGTATGTGAAACAACAACACATCATGGGGGCACCCTATATCCAAATCTGAATATCTGCCAAGTGCTTTAGAAGTTTTGGGACACAAACGTTGAATAACATTATACCTTTCACTTTTGACCTTATGAAATTTAATTGATAACCACATATTTTCGCAGAATTTGACATACCCATTGCAATTGATAAGGTTGCAAGTCCATTATCCCATTGGAGTTATTATAGCAAAATATGCACTTTTGCTGAATTCGACCTCTGATATTTGACTGACTACAGTACCGTGATATCAAATTGTGAATATTCTCCACCAAATCAGTGATGTTTGTGAATATTTTAATGTCTCATATATCATAAGACAATCTTGATATTAAACAGTGCATGATTGCAGTGTCCAAGGTATATCTAACAGTACTCATTAGGATAATTATTTCACCCCCCCCCCACCCCCTATTGGCTAGTACATATTCAGTTCTGATTCCAGACCTTCCCACATAGAGCAGCACAGATCCATCCTCTTGATACCAAAGTATTGATTTCTCCATACCCACTTAACCCTTGCAACTGGAAACCTCTGCAGGTTCATCAACTGACCAATGACAAACTATAATCTCATATTATGTTACTTTTTGCATGACAAGCTGCACTGATGCAGAAGAAAAAAGAAATATATATCAGATAGCCACCACAATAACGACCTGAAATTGTACAGTTTTAAAGAACACATCTTGATTAAAATCTCAAGAAGTTCAATTTCTGGTCAGTTTGGTCTTTTTTTTCATCTATCTGTGAGCATTTAACACTTCACTTTAAATTTCCAACAATTAAACTGATCTCTGCTTTCCTTCTGTCCTCTTGACAATACTACATAAATGGTGCCCGTATGCTAGTATGCCAGTATGCTAGTATGCCAGTATGCTAGGTAATATGTACTTACAACCAGACAGGACCAAACAGATTCTTCTAAGCTTTCAATTAAGCATGAAAACCACACGACTCAGAAATATTTCTCGATACTTATCTATTGCTAGCAATGAAGCTACTGTAGAGATGAAATGACTAGCAAAACCTATTGAAGCTCATGATTGAAAAACAGCTATTGAAGATAAATATATTACAGAAGGAAATGAGAAATATGAACAACCATTGTCAAATAGGTACAAAAATAGTGAGGAAATGTGTAAAACGGGGAAATGCCAGGCTTTTGATAAAGAATGTCACCTAAGAAAACTTAAAGATCTTCTTTAAGGAGCTTAATATAGTTATATCAAAATAAAACCATCTTTGACTTTCTTCTTTTTAGAAATAAGAAATAAGAAAGATATGCATCCCTACTACATTCAGTGATGAGAACTTGAGATGTTAGAATACAAGGAAGACAGACTATTAGCAAACTGCCGATCTATTGTGAAAAGTCCATGTAGGTTTATATATCAATGTTAGAGGGCCTGACATTTCTATCTAAGTAGCAGGGTCTTTTTCAGAGGCTAAACTGAAACAAAAGATGGACAGACAGATTTAGAAGACACAATTTATTTTAACAATAGAATACTTGAAGGAACAATATCGTACAATATGTACATTGCCCAGCTTCAAAACAGGGCAAAATTTTCCTCGTTGTCCTTCTGACAACCAGGTCTAAGATTTGAATATCTGAATGGCAAATTTTTTTGTCCAAAAAATTGTAGCAAAAATAAGGGTGTTCACAAAATGTCCATCCATACTGGATGATGTATCCATGGTTGTGATGCTAGGTCATATAGGGTGTTCACATCTTGTACATCCATACTGGATGATGGATATATGGTTGTGATGGTCGGTCACATAGGGTGTTCATTCAGGGTGTAAATTTTATGACTATATTTTAGGAGTCAACTATAATTGACTATAGTGTACTATAGTTCTATGGGAGTCAACTATATTTTAGGAGTTTATGATGACTTGAAGAAATCCATCTAGATGACTTTATACAAATGTTGAATCCTTCTATGCATTGATGGCATGATATTTCTTCTTTCCATTGAAAAGCTAAAATTGTTATTTTAATCTTCTCTGGATCTGTTCTGCTTGAGGTATCTACAAATATTTTAATGCTGTAAAGTGTTTGGTAACTCATATTTCTTGGTTCAATGAAAAATGCTCTAACCTGGATTAAAATTGTGGTTTTTTTTTATTTACATGCATCTTGGTGTCAACGTGAGTTAATGAATGTATTGCAAGATAAGACCTGAGATTGTAAATCATCAATAACAGTTAACTATGTGTCAAGTACCAGGCAATCTGCAGCTATAAATGCTTGAACTGCATGCTGTAGAACAAACTTGAAATGCATTTTGCAATGACAATGCAAATTGAGCATTCACAGATTTTTACATTAACTTTTCACTAAGTGAGAGATCACATAACAGCCCTGACTCTCAAACATAAACTCTGGTTGGAATCTCAATAAGCTGGCTTCAAATACCACAGCAGTTGCAAAGAAACATTCTGCCATTTATCTCCAGTTATTTATTGCAAAATGAACAAAATTCATGAGAGAAATGTAATGTCTTACAGCATGGGTAAAAACAGACGAAACTATAAAATGTGAATTTCTGTCAGTATTTTTAGCAAACTCTTCATTCAGCAATCCTCAAGTGCCAACAAGGTTAAGAGGTCAAGAGACTTATGCAAGTTATGATTCATCCCTAAATTACAGAAGATCAAGCCATTTAGAGGGAATCAAACAGGAAGTGATTGTTTCTTTACTGGAGGGCGACTGTGTCTAGAAAGTTTTATAATTTTCTTCTGTGTCTATATGAGGATTGACCGGCTTTTATTGGTTAAAATGTGACTAATTCTATCATATATTTCACCTTATAAAATGTGTCAAAGTCCCCCCGCCCCCCTCCCTGTCAAACCTTTCCAGAGGCAAAGGCCTCAGTTCTCATATTTCCTGTGGTAATTATAACAACTGACAACTGTCATCTTGCTTCAGCAAAGTTTTGACAGGCAAAATGTTTGAAGACAGTGGATGAGTTTCAGATTGGTTTTTTCAGTTGTTTTTACTAGATTATTAAATATATAGTAACATCTAAGTGTAGTGGGTCTCAAAAACAGATGAGAATACAAATTGTGGTCATCTGTCATTAGTTTGGTCAAACTCTTCAGAAAGCCTCAAGTGCCAACAGGGTTGGAACCATGAGATACTTGAAAGATATGCTTACATGATTTACAATTACTTTGCCAACATAAGAGCTGATTGTCTAACATAGCCTAAAAAAACAAACTTGGTTAAAACTAGATGGTACTAATCTTAGTGTTACAGCAAGCAGTATAAGAAATTGCCAAAAGATAGTTTGTTTAAGCAACTAAACAATAGCTGATTTCTGCTACGAAGTTATCATTTAATTTATACACCTTTGGCTATTACTTCAAGAGTCATTTAAGAGTAACGTTGCTGTTAATTGAGGTAGTTTAGATACACTAACCTGTAGGAATATCGCTATGTCTCCTCTGAGGTGGTGTAGTAATTCTTTGCTGGATTCCACCAAGTTGGCTTATACTAGGTGTTAAAAGCTTGCCAATCTCCTCATGGTCAATCGGATGAGCCATTTCAAACTGTAATTGAATTAAAAAAAGAGAGACCATATGTTTGAGTGTAAGAAAATGAGGTTTTTCATTTAATTGGCCAGTCCATGCCCAGAGAGCAATACAAAGCACATCATTAACAGGTTACCTAGATTTTTCTTCCGGCAATAAGATCCAGCAGTTTGAAGTGACGTCAAACAGCCATAACTCATCACGACTAAGGGAATGGTTTATCCTATCTATCAGATCCAGCAATTCGTAGTGATGTCATCATAGGGATAGCTCAACACAACTTTATATAGATACATACATATATACATCAATATAAATCTATATATATATATAT
>KN884099.1:37112-50848 GCA_000934455.1 Apostichopus parvimensis
GTGCTGTTTTACAGTTACCCCTTGTGAGCATTAACAAACTAATATGTTCTATTTGTGACCTAAAGCCAAGGTTCAGTAACCGATCACCTCTATTAGTTGAGGAGATCATCATTAAAGTACTAATTAGCTTCCTCTGATCATTAGTTAACCTTGAAACCAATCACAGACAGAAGATGGAAGTTGTAATTGTCACCTACCTCAACCCTCATAAAGGAGTGGTAATGTGATAAGTGAAAACAGTTTAGTTGAACCATTCCCTGGAGCAAACAGTGGGATCAAGGAGGTTAGAGGTAAGGTCATGGGGAAGGGTCATTAGGGAGCAGTGACTGACTAGTCTGGAGAAAAGTGTGTGTATTCAATTGTCTGTTTGAGGGCTGATCAGGCATTAGTTCATTCTTGTTTGAGGTGATTGCAGGCAATACCTCAATGAAATCAGCAGTCACATATTCATGTATTGCAGCTTATGTTAGTTTATTGATTGCTGCAACCTGTCATTCCTGGTCAATCAGGTATTATAACATCCTTTCTCACATAAGTTAATGAAATGTTTTAATTAGTTATCACTGGTGATTGTGCAATGATACATAATAATAGTACTTGCATTTCCTTCCCACTTCAAATAAACAAAACAAAGAATACTGGTCATTAAAATCGATTATGTCTCAACAGATGAAGAAAATATACAGAATGTCTGCTGTTTTTAATCACAAAATAGAATAAAAGTACCATAACTAGGGTATGTTTGTGTTATGAATGAATTGATGCTTGGCCTGATTCGGAAGTATGAATCAGTGCATGGTTTGGCTTCTGAGGGTGAGTGCTAGCATATTGAAGGACAGGAAAACATCTTTCTTAGGAAACATTGCACTAGTTACCTTACAAATACTAAAATTATTGTTTATAAAAAATATTGCATATTATTGCCTAAAAATAGCTATGTTGTTTTCAGGACTTTCTGTACAAGGACATGTACTAGAGGTCACCAAGTTTTGCATTTTTCTCATTTTGCAGTAAACCTTGGTGAGAAGTTAGATGTTGTTCCTATTGTGGATGGGTTCGTTGTGGAGAAAGGAGTTTGTAGGCTTCCATTTGGTGGACGACAAATAACAGAAACACTAACAAGGCTTCTAACAGAATCTGGACACAGGTAACTTGTAAGACATTGGAATCAAGTCACAGCTGATAACTTGTTGAATAATCAGAATCAAGTCACAGCTGGTAACTTGTTGAATAATCAAAAGCAAGTCACATCTGGTAACTTGTACGACAATCAGAATCAAGTTAAATCTGTTAACTTGTAGAATAAGCAGAATCAAGTCACATCTGGTAACTTGTAGAATATTTCAAATCAAGTCACATTTAGTAACTTGTTGAATAATCAGAATCAAGTCACAGCTGGTAACTTGTAGGACAATCAGAATCTAGTCACAGCTGATAACTTGTTGAAAAATCAGAACCAAGTCACAGCTGTTAACTTGTAGAATATTTCAAATCAAGTCACATCTGGTAACTTATCGAATAATCACAATCAAGTCACAGCTGGTAACTTGTAGAATAATCAGAATCAAGTCACATCTTGTAACTTGTAGAATAATTTAAATCAAGTCGCATTTAGTAACTTGTTGAACAATCAGAATCAAGTCACAGCAGGTATTTTGTAGGCCAATTAGAATCAAATCACAGCTGATAACTTGTTGAATAATCAAAATCAAGTCACAGCTGGTAACATGTATAATAATTAGAATCAAGTCACATCTGGTAACTCATAGAATAATTTAAATCAAGTCACATTTAGTAACTTGTTGAACAATCAGAATCAAGTCACATCTGGTAACTTATAGAATAATCAGAATCAAAACACAGTTGATAACTTGTAGAACAATTAGAATCAAGTCTCATGCGGTAATTTGTTGAATAATCAGAAGCAAGTTACAACTGGTAACTTGTAGAATAATTAGAATCAAATCATCACAGCTGGTAACTTGTAGAATAATTTAAATCAAGTCACATTTAGTAACTTGTTGAACAATCAGAATCAAGTCACAGTTGGTAACTTGTAGTTTGTAGAATCAAGTCACAGCCAGTATTGTTTTTATAAAGTTAATTTCTTTTTCTTTGTCTTGTGCTAGATTCTTCTCAGAAGTTGAGACAATTATCAGTCGGTACTTAAAAGAAAAGGTGAGTCCAATGTTGAAACTGTTCATTATTTCCCATACCACACTGAATAGGCGTTTTAAGGGGGTTGGTAGAGGGAACTAATTTGAAACTATCATGAGATTTTCCCCTGCCTCTTTCCCATCCTTCCTTGCCAACACCTCATCTCACCTCATGTCCACTACTCTTTATAATCTCTGTAATCATTCATTTATTTATTTCTTACTCATTTCTTGATTTTTAGGCTTGTTTTGTGGCCCAGGACTACCAGGCTGAACTCAAATTCTGCTCTTTAGATCCTGAACTTTGTAGTACATTCCTCTCTTTAGAGAAATTTAATATTCCAGATGGCACTGGGTGAGTATTGAATAATAATGTATATAAAATGTTTGTATTGATTGTCATAATAATATTCTTATTTTTTAAAGCTGATATCATTGTTTCTAATTCCTGGTTCGTAGGAAGTGAAATTGACTTGGATTGGCATTTGAATTAAGAACTAAAGGATTAAAAAATTAAAGGATTTCACTGAACTGATAAGTCATATTTTATATTCTTTCTTATAGCTAACTAACTTTTACAGTGAAAGGCTGATTGAAATGTATTGCAAGTAAAACTTGGAATTATGTGACGTTTGCAGACAGATTTATGTGCCATGGACTTTAGCCCATTTAATGTAATGTAATGCAATGCATTTAATGTACTGCAGGTCCCTCATTGTATTGAATAAACCACATGATACAAAACCCTTCTGCATTCATGGTACAAAACTATTCATCAAAATTCTAAACTAAGTTTAAACTATTCTGATCAACTTATTACATTGAATAGTTGTTATTGAATCATTTACTATTGCTGGTTATGTTTAGTTTGTTTTTTAGTTCATTCTGTAGATTGAAATGTTTTCCTTTCTTGTTTTTGTATTCTCTGAATGCTTAATATTTCTTTCACTGTTCATCTGTTAAACTCTTATATTAAAATGGTACATAACTTGGAATTATGGCATGTTTGCAGACAGATTTATTATGCTTAATATCTAGAAAATTCATCAGTCCAGGAGTTAAATCACCCTTTTCCTCAGCTAATTCCTGTCTTCCTTGGTTAGTACTAATGAGCACGAGAGATATTGACTTTATCAAACCTTGCACTAATTATTTTCGTAACGCTGACAAATGGATTTTCCAGCTTTGATGTGGCACACACTGTGTCATTTACGGTCCTATTTGGTAGTATATATTGCGATGTACATCTTTGTAATATTAAAAAGGCTATGTAATGATTCAATCATATCTTTATCCATCCACAGAATGATCAAACTTGACTATTCCAGGTTTCGAAGCACAGAGGGTCTATTTCATCCAGAGGTGTGGGGTAAGGACCACTCAGGGTTGCATACAATAGTTTACAAGGCCATCCAATCCTGCAACGTGGAAGTAAGAAGGCATATGTGCAAGTAAGTTCTGACTAAAAATACACCAAATATCTCAAATTTGGTCCGTCTGTATGTTTAATTTAAGAGATTTTGATGCAACAGTCGTAAATGAAGCATAATCCTAAATATAGCCTGCATGTAGGCCAGTTTCTGGTGGACTTGAGAGATGAAGTTTTAGAGATCTTGTTTCAATCAGGCTAACAGCAAATACTAGATAATATATGATCTAAGCTGAGGATCTAAGGGTAACCTATGTCAAGCAGATTAACAATACTAGACCATGTATGATCCAAGCTGAGGATCTAAGTGTAACCTATGTCAACCAGATTAACACAAGTACTAGACCATCTATGATCCAAGCTGAGGATCTAAGGGTAACCTATGTCAACCAGATTAACACAAATACTAGACCATCCAAGCTGAGGATCTAAGGGTAACCTATGTCGACCAGATTAACACAAATACTAGACCATGTATGATCCAAGCTGAGGATCTAAAGGTAACCTATGTCAACCAGATTAACACAAGAACTAGACCATGTATGATCCAAGCTGAGGATCTAAGGGTAACCTATGTCGACCAGATTAACACAAATACTAGACCATGTATGATCCAAGCTGAGGATCTAAAGGCAACCTATGTCAACCAGATTAACACAAGAACTAGACCATGTATGATCCAAGCTGAGGATCTAAGGGTAACCTATGTCAACCAGATTAACACAAGAACTAGACCATGTATGATCCAAGCTGAGGATCTAAGGGTAACCTATGTCATCCAAGCTGAGGATCTAAGGGTAACCTATGTCAACCAGATTAACACAAATACTAGACCATCTTTGATCCAAGCTGAGGATCTAAGGACCTATGTTAAAAATTTCTTGATTGTCTTTCATATAGAGCACTCTCTCAGCTTGGAAATGTTCTTAGCAATGTGCTGTTTTTAGAACATGGCTGTGTAAACCATCTTTAAACTATATCCAATTGCACTCACTAAACTGAGATTAGAACATTAGAATGATTTGACGGAACTTTGGTGATGCACTCCAATCTAGGATTTATTGTATGAAGCCAAGGATGGCACAATGTAACTATTCCTAATGTTGTATATGTAGTGTTATACACTAATGGTTTATTTAGTTTCCTGTGAATCTAGAGCAGCTAGAGGGATCCCAACATGTGTTTGTGTAGCTAGAGGGATATATATGTATATACATAGATGGTTTCAACTTTCTGTCACTCCACAAGTACTAGGAATGGTTCATACTTCAGGTTGGCTAATATCAAAGTGCACCCTCTAGTTGAATTTGAATGAACTTAATGATTGTAGAATTTAGGCAACAGAAGGATTGTTTTGGCAATTGGTTGCTGACAGGTAGAAGTAAAAATTGCACCAAATTTATCATCAATTGTAAGAGCTCAGTTATTGATGATTTTTGGTAGTCTAAACTTGCAGTAAAATGGTTCAGTCATGTGAATTTTAATAACTTATGACCCATAGTTATGCTCCATTATACTTCATTATGTTAAATATAATTCTACTGGTGGTGGCCTTGTTATCTATCAAGGCACTTATTACCAAGTTTGAACTTTCTAATCATAATTAATTTACACCTGCTGAAGATTCACCAACTGCAAATACTAGGGTTAGAAGTCTTAAAAGTACTGTTACATATATAAAGTACTGTATATAGAAAGTACTATTACATATATATAAAGTACTATTACATATATGAAGTACTATTTCATAAATATAGTACTCTTACACATAATACTGTTACATATATAGTACTGTTAAATATATGTACTGTTACATATATGAAGTACTATTACATATATATAAAGTACTATTACATATATGAAGTACTGTTACATATATAGTACTGTTCAATATATAAAATACTGTTACATATATATAGTACTGTTACATATATATATATAGTACTGTTACATATATATGCAGTAAGTGTTGTGGTTTTTAGTATTGCAGGTTCGAGTCCTGCTCAGATCATTACGTTGTATCCTTGGGCAAGGCACTTAATCTCCATTGCCTCTCTTCACCCAGATGTATAAATGGGGACTTGCGAGATAACTTGTAAATATAGTTGCATCTGTTAATATGTGGCTACACCCTATTTGAAGTCTCCCCCGGGATACAGAGATGTGGTGCATTGTAGTGTCCCACAGGGATTGTTTGAATTGTGCACACATTTGTATGTGAGTGTGACAAGTTACTAATGACCAGTGGTTAGTGTTGTAAAGTCGTATGAGGGGGCCTTTGCCTTGAACAAGACTGTAAACCTTGAACTTTAACTAAAATTTTTGTACCAGTACATTTAACTATTCCTGCTTAAATCGTTACTGTGTCATTATTATTTAATGCAGTGTAATTGTTTCAGAATTATCTTGCCATCTGACACTTCAGTTGCATGAGTTGATATGAGTTTATGTAGGTAGGAAGACAGTAGCAGGTATTCTAGTGACAGTAGGAGCAGGTAAGAAGCCTTAGGTATTGCATTCTGTCAGTGGTCAAATGTTTCCTTGTTTCAAAGGTATGCAATCACCATATCAGAATATTGCTGCTCGATATTATTCTCTAATTGTTTGTAACTTTTAATTCATAGAAACATTTATTTGTGCGGGGGTACTACTCAACTGCCTGGACTTGCAGAAAGGCTACGAAGCGAACTTGTGAAATTGTTGCCTAAAGGAAATAGTGTTAGGGTAAGTTACTGGTTTTTGTAAAGTAGATGTTGCTGTGATAATTTTAGCTGCTGAATGTTTTGAGGAAGCTGTTGGAGGTATTCTGTACTGCCAAGGTTCCTTTGACATGATATAATAAGTTGTGGTTCATGTCTAGAATGATTACATAATAGGTATTGGTTAAAGGAACTAAAGCTGTAGTTGTATTTAGTCTTGTTCCAACAACGTTACTGATCTAAAATGAATTTCAAATATTTAGAGGTATGCATAAAATAAGGTAGTCCACAGTGACATTTTGTACCTTATCTTTGAGTCTGAACTCTTGAGCAATCATTATACCTACTCAGGACTGTAAAATGTGAATATTACATTAATTTTTATGGCCAATTAAAAGATCAGACTGTTCTACATGCCTATGTCCATCTGTTATGTTGAAATCAACTTTACAAACTCCACAAAAGTATACATATTTTATGTTTTTTTCTCATTTCATAAGTGTGTCACCTTAGCCACAAGTAATTATTACGTGACCAAAGATTACTTTGTTGCCTCTCAAGTCATTGCTGATATTTGTCCTTGGTTCAGTATCACATTATTAGGGAAGTTAGATGTAGCTGAGTTTATTTATTGACTTGTCATTTCCTGCTAGCTGTTAACTCCTGTTTGCCTTTCAGTGATATTATTGTAATAATTCATACACATATATGACAGATGTGTTGGTTTAAGTCAACCAGACCAGGATGTTAACATAGCGTGATTACTTATCAAAATACTCAACTTTAAAACCTCGTCCAGATGCTCTATTTTTCCGGGTTGTTCCGGAAGTAAACTTCCCTGTATTCTTTATCAAAGAATGAATTCATTGACACAGTGCAGAGAGTCAGTGGACATGTGCTGCTTTTTGCTGGAAGTTTCAATTTCTTTTGCCTTGCTGTTTGCTCAATTGATAAATTTTGCTTTCATTTTCATATCCTTAATACCTATTTTCCTTACTTGATTAAGTAAATTCAAACAAGAGTAGTAGACAAATTGTACAAATGCATTGTATGAATTCACTGATTGGTATTAGTTGGATGCATTTCATTTGAATGCTTTCACTGATTGGTATTAGTTGGGTGCATTTCATTGAATGCTTTCACTGATTGGTATTAGTTGGATGCATATCATTTGAATGCTTTCACTGATTGGTATTAGTTGGATGCATATCATTTGAATGCTTTCACTGATTGGTATTAGTTGGATGCAATTCATTGAATGCTTTCACTGATTGGTATTAGTTGGATGCATATCATTTGAATGCTTTCACTGATTGGTATTAGTTGGATGCATATCATTTCAATGCTTTCACTGATTGGTATTAGTTGGATGCATATCATTTGAATGCTTTCACTGATTGGTATTAGTTGGATGCATATCATTTGAATGCTTTCACTGATTGCTATTAGTTGGATGCATATCATTTGAATGCTTTCACTGATTGGTATTAGTTGGATGCATATCATTTGAATGCTTTCACTGATTGGTATTAGTTGGATGCATATCATTTCAATGCTTTCACTGATTGCTATTAGTTGGATGCATATCATTTCAATGCTTTCACTGATTGGTATTAGTTGGATGCAATTCATTGAATGCTTTCACTGATTGCTATTAGTTGGATGCATATCATTTGAATGCTTTCACTGATTGCTATTAGTTGGATGCATATCATTTGAATGCTTTCACTGATTGCTATTAGTTGGATGCATATCATTTGAATGCTTTCACTGATTGGTATTAGTTGGATGCAATTCATTGAATGCTTTCACTGATTGGTATTAGTTGGATGCATATCATTTGAATGCTTTCACTGATTGCTATTAGTTGGATGCATATCATTTGAATGCTTTCACTGATTGGTATTAGTTGGATGCAATTCATTGAATGCTTTCACTTTGCTGAAGGCTCAGTAACCTTTGCAGTCATACTGGTATGTGTATGTTTGTGACGGCCAGCTTGTAATCACGATAACTCAAGAAGCACAAATTGAGTCAATGGTCATGGCTTGGTTGGTAGATGCGACATGATGTGTAGATGTGCCCTATTGTTTTTGGCTCCCATCTCATGAATATTAATGAGTGGGCCAAGCTTAACATAAGATTCTTAAAATGTCAATATCTCTTCAACCATGTGTCCGACATAGTTCATACTTGGTATGGTGATGTAACTACATAGTATTTATGCTCTTTGCAATAACTACTTTGACCTCATTAATATTCATGAGTTGGTGGAACTTTATGGGAAATAATCAAAAACAGCTTGAAAACACAGTATCTCATCAACCACAAGATGCATCAATGTCATACTTGGTACATAGATGCCCCATGATTGAAATTGGTAGAGGTCAACTGTTGTCAAAACTGTTGTTGAAAACCTTTTAAACATGATAACTCCATAATTAAAGCTACAATGAATCTGTCAGTTCTCAAATGGTATGATTTTGTTGGTGAACATAGTTTAGTTAAAGTCAGTACACTGAGTTAAGTTTTGTTAAAGGGCACTATACGACTTTAACAGAACATACAATCATCCAGGAAAGTTCAAGGAAAGTTTATATGTAGTATTACTTCAAGCACACTCAAGTGGCCCTTATCCAGGTTCAGCTGCTGAGCGTCAAGGCCAGGGTCAATAAGTTGTCTCAAATTGTGAAAAAATTGGCTCAAGGGGTCAACAGGTTGTCTCAATTGATCTCAAATTGGCAATTTGTTTTGTGCTTTACTTGTACTTGTCTAAATATTTCACAGTGCATTCAAACTGTCTCATGTAGAGCTCTGCAGTCTGTGATAACAAATCTTAAAGGGATTTGCATTAGGAATTGGAATTAAAATTCTATCCAGTGAATTAAAATTCTATCCAGTGAATTAAAATTCTATCCAGTGAATTAAATGGTTGATCATTTGTCAACATGATTACTGATTCCTGGTACCTTTCTTTATATGTTGCCTCATTAGTCAATAGATAATCCTCATCATTTTTGTGTGCCCAAGTTCATGGATATTGACATGTATGGCTCACCACACTATGAATATGCATTCCCAGACGAATTTAAGGCAGGAAAACCCTGGAATTCCCTGGAATATAAGCCAGGAAAAGCCTGGATTTAACCCAGGGAAATCCGGGGAAATTCCTGGGTTTGAAAATGGTAATTTGGACAGGAAAAGCCTTGATAAGCCTGGTTTATGTAACTCATTTAGAGCCAGGTTAAGGCCGGACAAGCCTGGATGGTTAACCCAGGTTTACCCCGGAAAAGCCAGGTGTCTATATGTGTGAGTGAAGAGCCAGGAAAAACCAGGAAAAGCCTGGTATGCACACCAAGGATTACCCCGGAAAAGCCAGGTCCCTGTTTATGTCAGTGAGGAGCCAGGAAAAGCAAGGAAAAGCCAGGTATACATACCCAGGATTACCCCGGAAAAGCCAGGTGTCCATGTGTGAGAGAAGAGACCCATGAAAAGCCTGGCATGCAAACCTACCATTCAATCAATACCTTGGAGTGCTGGATTAGTAAACACAATTTCCAAAAAGGAAACCCTAATTGACAGTCACATTTACAATTAAAAAGGCACTAAATCTGGAATTACGTATCCTATTCTTCCTAAGACTGTAATTTATCTTGCGGTTGGAGAGTGTGTCTTTAAGGAAGATTTGTCCTACTCACCCAGAAAATACTCCCAACACGGACAGGAAAAACTGAAAACAGTTCTAATCTCAATTCAAAACAGTATATTTAAATTAGGAGTTTCAAGAAATTAACAGTGTACGGTATAAAAATGGTAAATTATAATTTTCTTATGTTCTTAAGTCGATCCCTCAGCTTCGATCTAACCATGGACAGGTCTGTCTTGTACTTTGATACCACAAGATCTGAAACGATAAGAAAGAAAAAAAATGATGGGTTGGTCAGAACTCTGAGGGCAAAAACAAGAGGCTTAGTTTGCTAAACATCCAATTTCAGTTACCTTTCCATACTATCAAATAACAATATTGTCTTTTTCATGAGTAAGTTTCTTCTTATGATTTTTCTCGGATGGTAATGAGCGGGGGCCCTGTTTTGGTGAGTAAAACATGAAACTTGCTTTGATTGGCTTGAAGCCTACACAGTAAATAACAGAAAGTGTCATTCAAGAATTTTCAAAGCTTGCATGAAGGGTTTGGAAAGTTAAATTTCATGTTTGTGAGTGTGCTGTTGGAGACAGCATCTTCTGTTTTGTTAATTAGTTGGTCTGCTTTTTTGTGCAGAGGTCAGTAAATCAATGGCCACTCCATAAAGTTCAAGCACAAAGAAAGCTGAAACTTTGGTCATAATTATTATTATAACTCTGAAGGAAGCCTTCAGACATTTACTTACTTTCCAGCATTTCCCTTTTCTTGGTGTCCAGTGCTGGCCTCAGTTCAGCACTTTTATTGGTGTGCATTCCTAGGACACTACATGTCCTCAACTCCTCCTTTGCAAACAAAAGATTAGCCAACTTGCCAATTGCCTGTGAAGGCGTGGTTGATGCAGCAATCTGCAATTCTAGTTCTTCCTGAAATAGAAAATTTTTTATTTATTTAACACAAGGTTTCTACAAATGGTAAGTTTCTTACCTCAGGGACAAACATAGGTTCAATGAAAGAGATGGCTGCTGGAAGTTGTTACTTTGTGTAACATCAGGAATTCCCGATTAAAAAGGGAAAAGGGCTGACATAGTGGCAACTAAAAGTGTACTCAGATGTCCTCAAGCAAGCCTTACATAAAGCGGGCACCGGACAATTTTTACCACCCTCCCAATCATATCCCCAAACGTTACCTACAGAGCTGATTTTGGCAATTATGAAAACAACTTTACTTAAACAACGGAAGCGAAAATGTTATACCGGAATGACAGATGTGACAGCAGGTGGGTGATATTGCTAAAGTCTTATATGAAATTGTCCGTGACTTAAAAAATGGCTCCCGATCCTGCCACAAACCAAAGGACCGGGAGCCAAATGTGGATTCCACTGGTTTCAGGTCCTCGGCCTCTTAATGTAAGGCTTGGCCTCAAGGATGTTAAAAGTTTAAGGTAGACTCTCATAATGCCAAAATGCATTCATGATTTCACAGTTACATCCTTAAAATTTGTGATAGGTCACTCTACACTGTATTCCATGAAAACAGGGCAATTTAAAATTGGTTAATGACATATGCAATGAGAAGCCTAGATTGCAAAGAAGAGATGGATATACAGAGATTGAAGGAGGGTCTAAAACAAAACATTGTTGACAGAATTTCAACCATTTAGGAAATTGGCCCGTTTACAGATTTTCACTTCTTACCGTTGGCCACATCCCTAATCAAGGGGTGTATGTGTACAAACATGTCAAGCAGAACTCTGCACAACACTGCAAAACAAAAGTCTACTAGCACCAAACATGAATTTGAATACTGACTGATATCCAAACTTCCAAGCTAATGTTCATGCTCTAGAATAGCTGTCAGGGAAAAGAGACAGATTAAAACCAAGGAGGCCATGGTCAAGTCAAGTTCATCAAGCAATAAATTAATAGTTCTGCACACCTACCTTTGTAAAGCCATTAAATGTAGCTCCCAAAGTAGCTGAGGATTGGTCCTGTTTCTGAAAATAAAAATGTTATGACAGAGGAATTGAAGCTAATATAGTCATTCATTAATGGTGCATAACTACAGAAAACATTTTACACAGCCTTTATTGGCACAATACATTCCAGAGGGTTTTGGAAATTTCCAGTTTATACAATAATTTTGAAATCAACTTGGGTCAATGATTCACCATTTTTCATTTCTTTAAACACTTTGCAATACTTGATAATCCAGTGATACACTAGAACTGCATTTGCTTGACTTTGTAGATGACCAACAATAGCCTAGGCTAACATAAGGCGTAGCCTAGCCCAGCAAGTTATACCAAATTGAGTGATATGATGTAGCCTAGATTCTAAATTTACTGATATTACGTAAGATGCTCAATCCTCGCTGAAATACATGACACACAACTTTTTGCACTGATGGAATCCATGGCCGCAACTTTAGTTTTGGTTAAAAGCCTACACATCCAGTGTTTGATGCAGCTGTTGCCTTTGTATGTGTGTCCATCCTAAAACAAATCTTTTACAAAGAAAGCAAGACAATTGCTGTCATTCCATTACAATGCATTTGCTTACCTTCATTTTTCTTCGCAAGCTCCTCATATCCTCTCTCAGTTCCTCCATATCTGCCAACAGTTTATGGACACACTGGCAATGATGGGTACAGGTCAATTTACTGGGTGGCACAGTGGTTGATCGTGGGCCTGGGCTATGGTCGATACCATACAGCATCTGCCTGGAATCGTCTAATAACTCCATAAAGCCATTTGCTGCATGTAAACAAAATAATCATGTCAATCATAGTAAAAATCTACCTGCATTTACAAAAAGCAATGCTTGATTAATGAATTTCTACAGAGAAATCAGAAGCATTGACAGTGATTTCTGTCTAGTAGCATGAACACCATTCACTCATGGTATGGTTGACATTTCCCTCATAAAGGTGATCAAATGATATTGAATTTAATGAAGTGTAGGCTTAGCCTGCTGAGGTATCTCTAGCAGATGAAGCCAGAGGGGATCATCACTGCAGTGTTAATCTAACCCTTCAGTCCTCCTCCACCTCCTTGTAATTTAACTATTCACCATTGTATTTAAGTTATATGAAAATAATTCAAATCAAAATCAATCACGACTGGAAAACCTTAATGGTTGTGCCTACCTGGTGTTTCCCACGTCTCATCTGAATCTGTGTACAAAGGCATAGGGCAGTTGTTATAAAAGGATTCTGGTGGAGCCGTCTGCTGGGTAGCACTGGTGTAAGTGGTAGAATCTTGCTGCAGTTGAGGTGTGATTGGTTGTGGATTTTTCAGGGTTGCTGCTGGTGGTGCTCTTTGTGATGGCTGCTGTATGGCACTGGGTTGGGTCTGTTGCAGTTGGTGTATGGTGGGGTAGGGTGGATTGCTGTGAGTGGTTGCTGTTGGTTGTGGCTGCTGCACCTTGTTTGTAGTCACCAAGGGTTGCTGGTAAAGTGGCTCTGTGGCATTGATAGGCTGGTGAGTTGCTGGCTGCTGTTCTGCAGAACTAGTTATTGTAGGTGCTGGTTCTGTCTGCTGTGCTGTAGCACTCCTTCTAATTGACAAAATTGCCTCAGCTACTTGACGCATGTTCCCAGTTGATGGCTTCTTTTGTTTTGGACCTGAACAAATACAGGACGTTGTATCATAAGAAGATGACACTGAATCATTGGTAATCAGTAATCACTTATTTTTAGCACGATATTCTCAAAACTGATTGCACCAAAAAGAAGATCTAAACGTGAAGATTTACCAACGTTCACATGGGCAAGGGTGATATTAGTGTGCTAATCAATGTACCCGTAAATG
>KN884099.1:56134-75691 GCA_000934455.1 Apostichopus parvimensis
TCTGACCTAGTTTTGAATGAGGTGTAACAGAAGTGTTAGACACCATCATCGATCCCAGAAATTACGCACACAGCTTGCTATGTTCGGTTATTAGACACAAGTGTGCAGTCAGTACATACAGCTGCAGTCAATACGATACAGGGATGGACATCTTAGGTCCAGCTAAAGATAACAAGGTATCATGTTTCATTACTGTTTGCATTTTGTAGCGACAAGCACTAAACTTAATTCACTTGCAAGTACAGAAAGTTAACTTTTTCAGAGCACGGCACACGGTTTGGGGCGAGTCTTCAATGCCTTTAGCTACTGTGATAATGGGCTGTAATTTTTACCAGGCTCCCCAGCACACCGGGCATTGCCCATGTGGCCAGTCCGCCACTGCTCCTACCCCTTCCTACCCAACCAAAACATTTCACTTGACCTGAGTAAATGTTGTATTGAATTTTCGTGACCCTGTGAAACCAAGTGATCTTACAGTCCCCCTCCACCCTCCCCCTATGACACACCTCAGTATGTTAGTTTAATATTTTTAGTCTAAGTGCCGTGGCAGCAAACTGCTTCATGACTTGAACGTTGGCTGTGTAGCTGGTTATTGATTTGGATTTAGTGCGCGTCGACCGTTAAAAGGGGAACATGGATGACATCATTGGCCATATTTAGTTGTCACTGAATCGCATTGTATGTTATGTGCAGTACATGTGAACCTATTCCATATTTCAGTGTTTAATAGCGCTTTCTTGTAGACAGTTCGTGGTATGGTACGTTTCCGCGTACTTCGCAACGTACGTATCTCACCATATCTCTTATCCTAGACACGGTGATCAGCAAAAGCATACGAAGCTAAGCAGAGATGATCACAATAACATCGCAGTTGAAGACACAAACATTGTAATTATAGTAAAGTAAGCTCGTGAAACTGAACTGAAAGTACAAATATTCGATCACGGTGCTGTGTGCTTGTCAAGTGTGATCTTGTATGTCCATCGGTCAGAGAAGTTCTCACTTACGTTAATGTTGGATGTTGACCTAACATAACCTACATAACTTTTAATAAAGACAGGATCAGGCAGTTGTTAATTTGTAGTGTAACACCTAACACTCCCCATAGGCTAGTACTATTTTGTGCAGCTTTTACTAGCCTATGCCAACTTGTTACTGTCGTCTGCAGTTTCGGTACGTCCAACCACCTATGTATTGGTTGCAACATTGAAGTGGCTGAAGCATATAGTGTCCAGAGGCTGAGAAGAGGCTGACTTATATCAGATAGGACCACAGTGACAATCAGCCACACAAGCTAAAGCTGTTTGCTAGATTTCATCTATGAAAGCTTGATGTTTATACTAAGCCAACTAGACTAACTGAGGCCTACTAGTACTAAACAAACTATATTGAGACCAGCCACATATGCTACAATTACAGTGGATGGTGATTTCCCATAACTTTAAACTCACGGGAAGAAGTTACAATGTGATATCAGATGAACACAGATCTTCAAGTAACAGATCATTCCAATATTGAGAGTGGTAAGTGTTCTTAACTAACTTACAGGCTTTTACAATTTTTGTTTTTCTCCACACATTTACAGTATAGGACAATTGGCCTCATTCCACTATTTAAGAAGGTCCAGTACTATAGTACTAGGCTAGGCAAACTACTAGCAATTAGGCCTCACAGCACTGTGGCATGCATGCAGTCTGAAATTCCGATAACGTATTGATGCAACTCAAATCTGTTATCTTGCCATAAATAAAGGAATTATTTAGGCCTAACTTAGAATAACCTTCTGATGAAATGGAATCCAGTGTTGCCTTAGAATTAGGCCAGATGCCTATAGCCATAGATGCCTATCCAAGGCTTGTGGAATACTTTACTATTAAGGGGTTTGCTAGGAGTGCAGCAATTACATCAAATATTTCATTTAGACTGTATCTATTAAGAAGTTTTCTTGCAAAGAAATGTTTCATGTTTTAATTCTCAAGCTGAGAATTTGACCTTAAGTTTATAAAAAAAGGTCATAGAGGTATACATAATATTTGGGATGTGCATCCATTGCTGTGGACCAAAATAGCAGATATGAAAATACAGTAGTTCCTCAAAATTGTGTGCACACAGTGCTTCACAAAGTGGAGGTCATTGATAGGTATGTGTTATGTAATAAACATTTTATGCGGTGTTGTTTGACCTTCAGTTAGCAGCTTTCACAATTTGCCTAGATTCTAAAAATTACTTCATTGCAAGAATATGTAAATTTCATCAGGAATCGCTGAGATGTTTACTGAAAAAGTGGTTGATATAAAGTACTGCATCAAAGCTAGGACTCTATGGAGATGAAACATTATATACATTAGTCTCTCAAGCATATTATACTTAGTTCCTAGTTAATCAAATGCTAGCAATCAATGTGTACCCTTGTGAACACCACATTGATGTATATGTCATTACGTGTACATGACTTGTTGACCAGTAAGTTTTAATGATTCCGTCGTACAGTATATACAGTATGCAAATTCCATTGCTTCAAACCTGTCCAGCAGTTACCAATTTGAGCAACATTAAAGGCATTGAAGACTCGCCCCAAACCGTGTGCCACCCTCTGAAAAGTTAACTTTCCGTTGCTTGCAAGTGAAGTTTTTTTCTTGTTGCTACAAAATGCAGACAGTAATGAAACGTGATACCTTGTTATCTTTTATCTAGACCTGAGATGTCCATCACTGCTATGTACACTGTGTTGTGGGTATTGACCATAGCTGTATGTATTGACTGTACACTAGTGTCTAATTACCGACGGTAGCAAGCTGTGTGGTATTTTCTTGGATCGATGGTGGTGTCTAACACTTCTGTTACACCTCATTCGAAACTAGGTCAGATTGCCGGCATGAGACATTTCTTTGTGCAGGAGTCTTCACACCCTTTTAGTCCTATATACTTTCTTTTATACAATTTTATATGAGATTAAAGGGATGGTTTACAGTGTAAAAATCACACATACACTGTTGAAAATATTATTCTCACTGAAAAGATGCTTACTGACGATGAAATTCAAGAAAAGAACATTGGCACATTTGATGCAAACATTCTTATCAACAAAAAAAAGGACAAATCAATGTTTAATGGGAAACTACAGCTTTCCAATATATACCTACCATGCTGACATCACAGATGACCTAAGTATGGTCCACTTCGGAGAGTAAAGGAAGGGTTTATCTGTTCTGGCCAGTAAAATGGATCTTTATGAATACTATTTAACTCTAGAGTTGGAAATTGTGATATTGGTAAAATTTCAGATTCTCTCAGAATGAGAAAGGGATACAATCTCCCATTACACTTGGGTCGTGGCACTGCTTGATGATTTACTTCTTCCAAAGAAAAAAATGAACACATTATCAGAATTGTTTGCGCAAAATTGCTGGTGTACATTTTTGTAAGGTATAAGGTGCCAGTTAACCCAATGATTTTATGATTCAGAACTAAATGGTCAAGATTATCATTGATGATTTAGGTGGCTTGAATTAATAAAGTGAGCTATGTAGTACAAGCTGACTAATTACATTCCTTCATCTTCCATACTATTACAGAACAAGAACACTAGTTATTGAACTTCCTTGTAACCTAATAAATTATGTATGTTAAGGCCACTAAATATAGCCTAGAAGATATTTGTTTATAAAGGCATTGTTGTTATAACACAAATCATGTAGGACTATAGTAAATATGTGATATATCTTCAGAAATAATTAGTATGTCCAGCAAAACATGACCATCACTGTATGTAATGACAAATGTTTGTAACCTACTTGGGCAGATGACCCCCCCCCACCCCCCTCCTCATGTGAAGCCACCTCCCAAACCTAATTACTGTCTTAGGAATTTTTACTCTGTTGAGTATTCCTATAGATTATTAGCATGTTTCACCATCGGTTAGCTATTTCATGTTAAATCAGTTTAATTATAACATTTCTGTAATTACTATGGTTCATCCATAACATTTCCCTAGTTTTGCAGCCATGATAAGGGAGGAAACATATTGCACTCACAGTTTCCTCAAAATAACGTAAACAGAGTTTCCTCACAAGTTATTCGCGGAAGTTAAAAGAAATTCCATGGTCCACCTCTTTCTATTTTTAACATACAACAACTCTTAACACAAGGTTGCAGCTTACTTTCAATGCAAGTGGGGAAGCAACAATCACCGTGGTATGGTCATAGATTGTAAAGTTTTGTCAATTGTGTGCTATAACCATGAGAATTTTGGTCAGTAGCCCAACAGACTTTTCACTCATCAAGTTTTATGGAGCCCTGCCATATTGGAATAAGGCACCCGTGGCAACCAGAACATAGGATTTGCTGAGCCAAGTTGGAGTTAAGTTCTTTTCCAAAAAATGGATGGAGCATCATTAAAGCACCTTAGCCTTTAATTTATGTTTTGTTGTTGCAATCTCAGCCATTTTGATTATAAGGCTGTGCAAACTATAACATTTTAGTGACCAAAGTAGTGGTTTACACAAAAGTAGAAAACATTTCTACAGAGCCGAGCTCTACATCAGTGTGTATCAGTATTGTATGTGCACTGAATGAAAACTAAATAGGAAACACACATCTAGGTATCCTACCTCTCCACAACCAAAATACTGCATCCTTGATTTTACTTTTGCTTTCTTCTTCGATTCCTCACTTACCTGTATCCTCACAACCACAGTGCTCTTGTGGTATGTGCCTAGAGTGAACAGGTAACCTTTTTAATACTGTACATTGTACAACCCTCAGCTGAGCTGAATAAAGTAAATATCCAAACCAAAAGTTTTGGGATGTCTGTCTCAGCTAGCATATATTTAAAAAACTGTGAAGAGAAAGTGACCAAAGAAAATCTTGAATGGACAAGCAACTCGGAACCAAATAATGTTTGGCAAAGAAAGAAACTGCAAATTACTAGGCAAATTTGTTACTGATAAAGAGTAAATGTTGCTAAATCGGAACCTTGTTGTTCATTAAAGAATTGGTTGCATTCCAAACTTACACTGACATAAGATAATTCGAGGGTAAAATAACTTCTTCTCTTTTCTTAATACAGTTATAGTATATGACCACCCACTTTACTATTAGAATACTATAAACAGAGAGACACAGTTACAAAAGGCTTTTGGTTATATTAATCCACGGATGTAATACAACCATACCTGCAAAAAGGTATTTAATGCTAGCAATCATACAAAGGCAAGCATCAGCATTTAAACGGCATAATGTTAACGTATGTTTAATCACTAAGAGTGTTCTTATAATTTGGTAAATACAAACATGGTACTTTCATGTTCCTAACTGTACAGAAATTATACTGCACAGTGTCATATCCAGGTGAAGTTTTCTATTTTTGTGGTATTTTTGAAGTGGTTTGTGACTAAGTTCCCTGTTACCTAGATGTCACCTTTGCCACACAAGTAAAGGATATTTTAATATTGATAATTACGCTGGTTCTTGATATCCACCACTTATTTTTATTTATGCTGGCATCTATGTTAGGTGTGGTTAGATTCCCAGATTTTGCTGGTCAGAATGCTTTTGTTTTCTAGTTAAGCACTAGATGTGAATTGGTCATCTTTGTGATTGATTTCTAGCTAGCAGGATTAGGACAATGAACAAATGATACTTGTGATACAAAGTGCAACGAGACCATGTATTCAACAAAGTTTACAATAAATTCCTTAATTTACAGGATTTTAGGTTGATGGTTTGCTTTATTTATAGTATCGTGTCACAGCTGTTAGGTCTCTGTGTAGTGGGACATCTGGTTCTGTGCATGTAGTGCAAGTTTTCGATTCTCATAAAATGTAAAATAAAAGTGTCTATCAAGGTATCTTAGCCTAAGTATGGCAAAGAAAGTATTGCTTGAGGTTGGGTCACAGAATGATGGCACCCTTGGTTACTCCAAATAATCTAAGTCAGGTCCACACTGCTGGTTTGAAGAAGTTGAGCAAACTCTCAAGTTCACTGGATCAGTTTTAGCCCTGTAATTTGCTGTAGTTTGTATTATGAGTCCAAACTAGGTACTCATATATTCAATACTCCAGACTACCTTGATTGTGCAGCATTGTGCATATTGTTATTATATAGTACACATATATTGTAAGTTAATTTTAGCTTACTGAATATATGGAAATACTGAAATTGAGTCAATTAACCATTTTACATATAAGATTGCAACACTTCGTTTGAATAACATAGGTTGCTGTGGTTATTGAGACATATGCATTTATAGTCATGTTTCCAAAAACTTCTCTGCTAACAAATAACTATATAGTAAACTAACACCAGGCCCGTAGCCAGGAATTTGCCAAGGGGGGGGGGCGAAAATGTAGAAAAAGTTTCAGAGCCGTAGATACGGCATTGCATACTATCTAAGCGTAGCGCCACCATGGTTAGCGCGAAGCGTACAAGAAAATTTTGGCTGAAAATACCTCCCAGATCGCTGGAAATGGCACTTCCCAGGCCTTGTAAGTTGCATCTTAGCATTTTCTCTTTTGAAATTACTAGCGATATCATAAAAACATTAAAAAAAAAATTTAAAAATATGCTCAAGGGGGGGGGCGGCTGCCCCCTTTGCCCCCCCCTTGGCTACGCACCTGACTAACACTATTAACTGTGTATTTGTATGAAGAGGGCAGTCTAGTGGATCTGATCCTGTGAGTCGGATCAGGTAGTTGATGTCTGTAAACTAGGACTGCATACTTTTACTGCACCCGGGGAACAACCATGCTATCAGGATCTAACCCTATCATTGAGTAATATTATATGTGTGCGACTGCAAGAAAGACCCCGGCAGTTACCCTTTATAGTGACATATCTTTAATTTGTTAGTCAATTAACTGTACTGTGCACATGTTCAGTGTCCTGCACATGTGCTTGATGATACACATGTTAAGTATAGTGGCCTATCTAATTGTTGTCAGATATCAGCTAACTGTACGAAGTATGCAAACAACTGTACTGTACATACTATAGTGCATGCTTTTAACTTTCCTGTCCTACTTCACTAACTACTGCTCTGTGTTTACAATTAAACAAGCCTCTGTCTGTGTTAATGGTGGAAACAAGTTTTAATTTGAGACGGATGATTCAGCCTGGATCAGTTGGGGTTGTTAATAATGGAATCTATAATCAGGCTTGAAAGTTGTTTAAATATACACACATTATTTGGTTTATGGTACGGTGAGAGTAACGTGGGATTTAGGGATGTGTAGAACAAAGTGCATTATCCTAGGATGCCATGGAAATTCAGTGAAGATCATATTGCTCAGTTTGCAGTGTGTCTTAATGTACACTACTAGTAAACAATATTTATAGACATTGCAAAATTATGAACACCAATATAGGTCTTCAAGAACTGTCAAAGAAATCCTAAAACTTGTGTTGTAAATTATGAAACTTTGTGACCATCATATAGCAGATCTGGCAATATTTGTAACTACCATCATTGTCAAACACCTCATAACAATGACAGTTTTTATTGTCTCATAATGTGTAATTGGCTGCCTCTCTGCAAAGATGTGATTATCCTTGAGCAGAATGAGATGTCTCTTGTGAATGTGCAGACATTTTTGGTCTTATTGTTGATATCCAGACATTCATACATGATAAACCATTGCACTACCTCACAGAGGGATGAGGTTATCTTTACCAGCAAGGCTCTGCCAACTGAAATTAGTTCACTTCACTGATATTATTAACTTTTAGGTCAAGAAGGAGAGTTAAGAGAATTAATGAATAATGAAAGGCTGATGAAAGGTTTAGAAGTGAATTACTGGAGCAGTAAAACCATATACAGTAAGTGTAACCATGACATGGTAATGCGTCAATGGTACAACCATACATAAGTATTACCCTGACATGACAATGCTTCCATGGTACAACACTGTTAGTATTACCCTGACATTGTAAGGCCTCCATGGTACAACACTGTTAGTATTACCCTGACATGGTAAGGCTTCCATGGTACAACCATGTTTGCATTACCCTGACATGGTAATGCCTCCATGGTACAACCATGTTAGTTATTACCTTGACATGGTAAGGCTTCCATGGTACAACCATGTAAGTATTACCCTGACATGGTAATGCCTCCATAGTATAACCATGTTAGTATACCCTGAGATGGTAATGCTTCCATGGTACAACCATGTAATTATTACCCTGACAAGCTGTGAACAATGGTTCATTTATATGTAGTACTAAATCCCTCTGTAAATACAAGACACACCTCCAATTCATTGCTAATTCATGCACATTCCATCTAATAAAACCCAAAACTTGTCACAAATTCCTTGACCAATCAATTGACTTTATGTAGAACATAATTATGAATATAGAACATATATGCTAGTTATGTGAAATCAAGTATTTTTGCAGATGAAATCCAACCATCGAGACACTACTGTACTGTTACTATTATACATACATTTTTATGATAAATTTAATGGTCTGTCAACATATTTTGACAGTTCTTATGATCAGTTTGTTCAGAATTGCACTTTAAAATCAAGTTTATTGGCGGATGTTGATATCTTACACTGTGTGTATGCATTTATAAAGTATGAATTAATAATTGAACCTGTTCATTCTGTGAATTCTGAGTGACAGTCACTCAAAGAATGTTCCCAACTGTGAGATATTCTTTCAGGTGCTACAACTGCTTTCATTGATCCTGGAATATCATGAGCACTTGGCCAGAATTGTGAATCCTTATCAATTCACCTGTACATTGGCAATATTGTAAGATTGTAACATGTCCAAACACACTAGTGGATGCATGACAAGAGAGTCTAGACTTCCAGCAGTTTACCAGTGAGAAGCAGTATATGGTATCATACATGTGCAGGGTATTGGTCTGACTTTGATCAAAGCTTAGAGGGATATGAAAACTGTTCCTAAAAAGGAATATTATTATGATTAATATCTATAGTGAAGTGTAGTTGAAAAATGCTATATAGCTGTATTTCTATAGTTCACACAAGGTTGAATAGGAAACTAGTTTGTTTGTCTGCCAAGAAGATTCATTCTGAAACTCAAAGTTGTAATTCAAGAATCAGCAGTTCTGGCCTTAACTTTTTAAGTTTTCAAGAGGTTATTTGACTGGTTTTTCTCATCTTTTCAGCTGCTGTTTGTACGTATTTCAAGATCAATCCACCGCATCATCATCCTACTACATGTTTGTGGAGAATGTCAGAAGTGGAGAGAGCGCTGATGGACCTCTTGAATGGTCGACCATCCAGCATACCCCTAACCCGTTATGACATATGTCGTAAACCGTCGGGCAGCAGCAATCCCTGCGGCCTGGGTCGTAATGTCTGCATCATCGTGGCTGCGGTCGTATTCAATGCTTCGGGGGAGGTAGTGCTAATACAAGAGGCTAAGAAGAACTGTCACGGGCATTGGTATTACCCTGCTGGACGACTCGAACCTAACGAAACACTTGTAGTAAGTTTCAAACATATCATATACTTTACCAAACTCTCACAGTCGACCCTTTGGCAATGTTCACAAAGATTCTAGAGCTAGCTATCTAAGGAGTCTGGTCCAGTCTCTTTTAAGGGCCAGCTATCTAAGGAGTCTGGTCCAGTCTCTGTTTAGGGCCAGCTATCAAGGTCCAGGTCCAGTCTCTGTTTAGTGACAGTTATTTAAGGAGTCTGCTCCAGTCTCTGGTTAGGGCCAGCTATCTAAGGAGTCTGGTCCAGTCTCTGTTTTAGGGCCAGCTATCTAAGGAGTCAGATGGTCCATTCTCTGTTTTAGGGCCAGCTATCTAAGGAGTCTGGTCCAGTCTCTGTTTAAGGGCCAGTTATGTAAGGAGTCAGGTCTAGTCTTTGTTTCAGGGCCAGCTACAGTATCTAAGGAGTCTGGTCCAGTGCTATAATGTGTTAGCAGGAAGCTGCTCATACTACTAGTGTAAGTATGCTACATCCAAGGTGTTACCTGTACCTGTGCTGTTATGTGTACAGGTAAGCAGAGGTCGTTTGTGATCCGTTAAGTCATTAACAGTAATCTTAATCTTGGCGTTCAGGAAAGCTTGATTTTATCATGTTTGCTGGACTTGAGAAATGAGCAGGTAACTTATTGCAAACACTGCTTGGGTTGAGTAGTTTAAGTTATTTGTGAAATTAGCAGAAAATAAGCAGCTTCTTGCAAGTTAGAATTCAGTTTATCTCACTGGATTATCCTATCTTACCTGTATGTGTATATTATGATAAGACTAATCTATGAACATGCTATCACTTTCTGTAATCCCACTAGCTATGCTTTGATAATTAGCACCTTCTGCAAGATAAGAACTTGAAGTTGTTTCCCTTGTAACTAATTCATTCCTTTATCAGCAGACGTTACATGATAACGACACAAAAAAATTCCACAGGGTTCTATTTATATTCCTTCTCGTAGACTTTGTGTACTGGTCTTGTGTATTACACATTTCTATTCCCCTTTATTTCTGACCGACTGTTACAATGAACCCATTGCAATTAAGACTGAAAATCTGCATGCACACTTATTGTATGGAAGGATTCCCCCCCCCCCCCTTGCTGATTTGCCCTCCTTCCCCCTCCCTCTTTACAGCTGAGCTGAGTTCAGTGTAACCTCAATCTAATTGAGATTCAGTCCAAATATATTTTAATAGCTTATCAAGTTTATAAAGAGTACAGTACATATATGCAAACTCAGATGGTGAACGATACCCACTGTAAGTTACAGTACACATAGCTTATTACACACATTCAGTTATGTTAATGTCATGTACAGTATACATGGTTATACCCGCAATTTAATAGTATTGTGGCGTGATGGTTAAAGCAGTGGTGTGAGTAGCTTGTCTTTGGTCTACAGACGTATAGCATTGTGCTGAATACTTCCCAAACCTATCAAACTTGTGTTGTTATGTAACATACAATTGTACTATGTATGTGTGCTATTGTATTGTTACAGTATATATATTTTATTTGATTTATAAAATAAATATTATTCATGTATACATATGTATTTGTGACCTTACTTTTGATGTTATTATAAATAATTGCTCTTTTCCTTCATTGTAGTGGGATTTGGTATGCATTAGTATTGAACCGTCACTGGAACCAATCCAGCAGTATCTAACCCTAACCAATAATACAGCATCAAACATTCAATATATGTATTATCTGGTTTAGCACTGAACCCTGGATTTTTAAAATGAATAATTATCCTTTAGTTTAGACACAGGTGGCTGCACGAAATTACCCAATTTAAAACCAGGTCTGCTCTGACGAAAGCCAATAAGTCTGACCTAACAGTACAAATTTCAACAGGTGTTATTGCCTCATATTTTACGATACATATGCTGGTGGTAGTATTTAGGTAATAAGCCACATTTATTTGACACATGATGGCAGAATGTGAATGTTCAGAGTTGTCAATTTTAAGAGCCACCATGAGCTAGACGCTATTGCTCACGTAGATTCCAATATCACTTCTTGATTTCAGAAGTCTGAGAATTCACAACTTACCCAAAACTCAATGGGTTTACATAGTTTTACAGTTTAACCTTTCATCCCATTGAACATGATGCCTTAATAAAGACAAAGAAAAAATAAAACTTGGACAAAGGATGAAGTTGAGGTTGAAGCTATGTGCAGGTACCACTAAAATAAGCATAAACATGTCATGAAAATAACGGAAGTAGCAATACTGCTCGTGTTTAAAAGGGATCAACCACATTTCTTCAAAATCATTGCAAAACCTAAAAAAAAATAGAATATGTGCATTTTGCATTATATTTTGACTTATTCTCTTTGTGTGAAAGTAGGTGGCCAGAAGTTTCGATCCTAGCAGGATCTTCTTCAGAGGCTGAATGACAAGTAACAGAAAATACAGGGGATAAAATACAAGCAAAGAATATAGGTTAATAAGCAGGGTGAAGACAAGAAGACATAGATGTAAGAGGAGTAGTAGACAAAGGGTGGAGAGAAGAAAGAAACCAACAGGGGGAAGAGGAGAGGTGGTAGATAATACTGTAGAGGGATTAAATCCCCTGTTCAATCCCCTGTAGGGACATGTCGTTAATGGTATGGTTGGGAAGGTTAAAGTGTTCTCCCAGCGGCGTCTCAAGTCTTTTTATAAATCCAATGCTATAATGTTTTGAAGTATGATTTAGGCGGCTGAAACCTGATATGAACATCACAGGCATTGCACCATGGCACAGCTAACCTGACATATGTACATCACAGGCATTGTACCATGGCACAGCTGGCCTGACACATGGACATCACAGGCATTGCACCATGGCACAGCTAACCTGACACATAAACATCACATGCACTGCAAATTTGGAACAGCTAACTGGACACATGAATATCACAGGCACTGTTCCATTGCACAGCTAGCTTTACACATGGGCATTTCACCAGATATCACAGGCAGTGCTCCATTGCACAGCAACCTGACATATGTACATCACAAGACATCAAAGAAACTCCACCATGACACAGCTTGCCTGACGAATGAACATATGGATATATCACAAATTAATTACATATGGACATATCACATGTGGACCTGCACCATGGGACAGCTAGCCTGACACATTCATTTCATCATGGCACACCCATGCAGTACTGTTTCATGTCACATGTGACATAGTATGCAACTGTGAACCAATCTTATTGCAATATCTTCAGGCGTACATATTTAGCAATACGTTTTCTGCAGAGATAAACATTTTTAATTAGAAACAGTATAAATAGGAAATAAACAAAATTGACTTCACTACCCTTTGTAATTGACTTCAAATGTATACATACTCTGTGTAGTATTATAAGGCTTTAGTAACTGGCTAGCAGCATTGTGTATGGTCTTCAAAATCATCATTGTATACTTAAGGCTTTGGTAACAGCGCTGTTTATAAAGTAACACTTTGGTAACAATGCTGTCACGTGTAGTAAGGCTTTAACACAGCACTGTTAAGTGTTACTTTATAAACAGCGATGTTACCAATTGGTAACATCGCTGTTATTAAAGTAACACTTAACAGTGCTGTGTGTAGTAGGTCTTGGTAACAGCAATGTGTATGTACAGTAGCATTGTGTATAATAAGGGTTTTGTGACAGCACTGTATACAGTAAGACATTGATGACAGCACGTTGTATAGTTATGCTTTGGTAACAGCATTTTGTATGTATGTAGGAGTGTGTGTAATGAGGGTTTGGTAACAGCAATGCATATTATAAGGCTTTGCTACAAGAGTTACCCATTCCTACTGTCTTGATAAAGTTACCCAGGTCATTTGTTCACTTGTTCTTTTGTAAATTAATTTACTTTATTCGTAAAGCGCCTTGAGCAGTGACTTTTGTTTACTGATTTGGCGCTATATAAGTCTCATTTATTATGATTATTATTATTATTTCTTGTGTGGTAACTATAGATTATTCAATGAAAGTGTACAATGTAACACGAAGCATACCAGAATGAACCTTGTGTATGAGAAATTTGAAATTGTAATCACCAACATATATATGTAAGATAAGGGATGGAGATTGGAAAATGGGGACCCTGTCAGGTGAAGAAATAGGATCGTTCACTTCACTGTGGTTTGTCATGCGATTGAATTAAGGAACTCCAAGCTTGGGTTATTATGCCTTTCTCCACTCAATAAACACTACCAGGTGGCATATACAGTATGTCTCAAATCATCAGTAAATCTCCAGATAATATCTGTTTGTACATTGTTTTTTGTCTGTTTCAGTTGGTCTGTTGAATGTGAATTAACTAACTATTAACGGTGTGAATGCTGAACCTTGCTTTGATATCAACTCAAATCTACAGCAGTAGTTTCCTTTTAATAACAGTCACTCCACATCTGTGTGTGTTGTGTATGTATGGCCTCTTGGCTATGGAAGGAAACCCGTCAGACAAAGGGGCTGGCCATTAAGCTCTTGTTCGCTTCACTCTCATCTCTATTGTTTTTTTCATGGTTTGATTGGGTTTTATTAGCTCTACTCAAATTTTACACGTTTGGTCCAAATAAAGCTATTTGTACAGCCTGTTAACAGAACTTTGAAAACAGTTGCATTGTTGTAAAAGTTCCTTAAGTAAGAATATACTGCTTTGACAAATCAGTTGCAAGTTGAAGAAAAATGACCTTTTGCTGGTTCACTGCTTCAAAGGATGATATTATCATATCAGAAAATACCTGTCATTGCAACATAAAATCTTTCATTATACATATTTTCGTTGAGCACAACACGTTTGTTTAGTATTCATTAATAGTATGTCACAATAGGTGAGTTAGACCTTAACAGTTATGTTTGAAACAAGCAATTAGTTCATAAGGCGCAGTTGGCTTGCTTGACACCACTCTAGTTGATGCACATACTTCACTACATATATGCTTACTTTACACAGTTACTAGATCTGTTAATTAAATCAATAGTTAGTAAAGTTAGTAATACATAGTGCTTGGCCTACTCCAAAATTAAAGCCACAATTAATCTGTGAGTTCTACGATTTCTTTTTTTGGTGAACATAGTTTTGTGATACCATTAGCGTAATGTGATCTATCCTGATGTGAAGTAGGGGGAGGGGGAGGGGGATCTCAGGGCCAGATCCTGAGTTGGGAAGTTGATTTTTAACAGAGGATAACCCAGGGGATGGATGTCGGATCCTCTGTATCTTTCCAGGGTGAACAAGGCTTAAATTAAAAAAATTTGAATGGGTACAGTTCATAGGATAGATGCTTGGATCCCATGTGGCACGTTATGATGTGAACAAACCACATGTAAATGCTTCAGTTAATGCAAATAATATCTCAAAATGCACAATCTAACTGATGCACTGAGGTTGCTGTTAGCTTGCATTCATACTGTGATATCTTGCAGCTCAGCTATCAATTTAACCTACATTAGCCCACCATGCAGCACGTAGACAAGTATATGAATAATAATTATCGTTTGAAATGTTCTTAGTTTACAGAATATGATCAGATTTGGAAAAGAGAAACATTGTTGTAATGAAGTTTGTTTATTTAAATTTTTCTTAGCCCAACAAACACTCTTTGGAAAGTTAAAGCTGCCCATCTTTAAGCAGTAAGTTTCTGCCAGGATGTCCTGCAGTACTAAGTTTCAAAGTACAAATCAGAAAGGTGAAATTCTTTTGAACACGAGTTGGGTTCACTGGGATACTGTGTAGAGTGTTTCAGGGCACAAGTACTTCAGCATTCAGTATGATTTTATGATAGTAATCCTGCTTTTATTGTGTTGACTCTGAACTTGACAAGTTTCGTGCTCAAGTTTTGTCTACAAACAGAGGAACTTGTGGAGTTGATATCTAGGGCACATACTGTAGATATCATTGGCTTTTGAATCCAAGGACCCTTTTGCTGGATTTCTAAATCCCTTAACTTGTTTAAAAGATACTGCCTTGTGATTTTAGTGACTTCTTGTACTGGAAGAAATAACTCTATGTGGTTGGTCACCTGTGTGATTGCATGTGTACATCTTTGTGAGGAGGAGTGGGTCGGGGAGGAGGAGTGGGATAAGGGAGGAGTGGGGGATGGGGTGGGGAGGGGAGGTGGAGGACCAATAAATTACCTAACTAATTGACTACTATTTGATTTTGTTTGATACATGTGCTGTCTCTATAGGTAATACAGCTTGCAATCTACAGTACCAGCCTACTCTTGGAGCTGCCAGTGACAGTGTTAGAGTAGCCTATCCATGTTGGGCATTGCTAGTGATCTCTGTCTGCTGGCAGTGGTCATACATCTTCATATCCTGATCATATATCTAATTCAAACACCACTACAATTGGCCTCTCTCTGTCAAACTTAAATAAACTTTCATCACTTTTACTGGTATTGAAAACATCTTCCAGGGCATTGTGGGGTCACTTTGAAAATGAACCCTGGATGAACTGAATGATTGCCATTCTGGTTGGCTTTATCCTCAGCTTGCAGCTTACTTAATAAGGGTCAGCCCTACTGTAGGATTAATTAGGTGAATTTGAGTGACAGTGTGTGAATTACAAAGAGCACACATTCAACCAGTACAGTACACTGCACTACTGACAGTAATATAAAAACAATTGCTACACAGTGAAGTATACATTCCAGATTGTCAGACAAATGTAAAGAAAGTATTTTATGCTGGAAATGGTCAGATCAAAGTGTTAAAATGAAGTCTGAATTTGTCCAAATCAGAATATTTTCTGTCATAATCTATGATATATAAGATATTAATAAAACTCTTATTCAGGCTTGGTTAACTAAGGACAAACACATCATAGCAAGCAGTTACAGTATTTGGGATTGTACTATACATAGCATGTGTTATCCACACCTTGCTGCACCACATTATCAGTTTGTCACATACCTCGACCCCCCTCCCCCCCACCTCTCCGATGAACTCCTTCCCTTTATCTTTATCTTTTCGTGTAGTGATCTTTAGTCTAGCTACCCTATCTTTTACTTTGATCTGTTAAATCACATTTAGTCATTTTACAAGCAGTGAAATCAATTCCCTACATTTCATAGTCAGTGATTTTGTAGTTTTCGAGAGATATTGTAAACTTCATCACGCATACCAATTTTAGTTTATTCTGCAAGATGGCAAAGTCCACTGGGTGTGTGAACATGACTATTACCATGTCCATAGTTTGGGTGATGTGACACTCTAAGAACCCAAAGGTATGTTACTTTATCATATATCATCCATCTTACATCTCAGATAGCAGTGTTTCAACATGGGGCACCGCCTCTCTAATGTGATTGATAAGTGACACTTAAGATGAAAGTATAGGCTGTCATACAGGATATAAATTGTATTGCTCAGGAGTGTTTTCTATAGCAGTTTAAATTCAAGCATGAGGCTGTGGTTGTTAAGGATTGAGGTAGGAATTGGTGTATTATTTTGAACTGGTTGGTTGCTATATCTATAGGGAGCTGTACAAAAGATGAAAAGGAATATGAATTATCACATTGAGTTTTGACTTTCAGATTACAATATCATGCATGTAGTGCTGGATATAGTGAGTACCGTAGGAACGAAACATGTAGTAAGATATCATGTTCAATACTGAGTACAAGATGTACAAGATATCATATGCAATACTGAGTACAAGATGTATAGGATATCACGTACAATACTGAGTTCAAGATGTACAAGAGATGGTGTACAGTACTGAGTACAAGATATATCATGTACAATACTGAGTACAAGATGTTTAAGATATCATGTACAATACTGAGTACAAGATGTATATATTCATGTACAATACTGAGTACAAGATGTACAAGATATCATGTACAATACTGAGTACAAGATGTACAAGAGATGGTGTACAATATTGAGTACAAGATGTATAAGATATCCTGTTCAATACTGAGTACAAGATGTATATATTCATGTACAATACTGAGTACAAGATGTACAAGATATCACGTATGATACTGAGTACAAGATGTCCAAATTGTTATGTTTGGTAAATTCTTAATGTTGGTCAAAACTGTTTTGTATTGCCTTGTGAATAATACTTCACCTATAGTATTTCTTAATTGTGATATATGAGAACTACTAAACTGAAGTAAAAGTAAATTTAGTACATGGTATGATTGATTTCTTTAGTAGAGCTTTCCTGTACGTTACAGTAATTTTATTACATGGGCAAACTACAGTATGCACACAGTGGCGGAGCTAGGAGTATTGGTCAAGAGGGGCGAGAATGGTCTGTAGGGGTGCTTTCGACACTATCTAAGCGGAACGCCACCACTGGTTGGCGCGTAGTGTACAGAAATTTTTTGAGTAAAGATACTCCCTAGATCGCCGGAAATGACCCTTTCCGGGCCTGGCTAATTTGCAGATAAACGAAGAATAAATAGGTGTCATCGCAAAATTACACCAACAAAATGTGACAAATGTCAATAAGTAGATGAGAGCGCAATAAAAAAGTCAATAATCACGAATAAGTAAAAAGTGGTAAAGAGCTGTAAAGGGCGCCAGCAGTCCATTTGAGTCCGTCAGGGGGGCATCCCCCCCCCTGACTGTATGGACGCTCCGCCACTGTATGCACAGTTAGAAAATACTAGATCCCACATACCTGTGTACAGTTTGATATTTGAGTTAATTTTAGGTAATGGAATTACACACTGTCAGTATGGTAGGATATTTGGTAGTGACTGTTTATTGAACTTCAAACCATGAATTGTAGACATGTGATACTTCTGATAACCTTTCTCTTCTGTTTTAATATATTAAATAATGAAAAAATATTCATTTATGCTTTCATTTTGACCTATTAAAGTAAAATTCCTTCCTCTCCTTAGTAAATCATCTGTCAAATGCCAGAGAAGTCAGCTTTTATATCCCCACAAAACATAAACATCACACTTTGATGCTTTCATGTAAAGGAAGAGCTAAGAGATCAAGTTTGTTTTCTTCGTGATCACCAAGGGAGGTTGGTGTAATGAACCCTATTTGATAGTCAGATTCCATTTTCTATGTCTGATTGAGGTCATATTGGGTCAACCATTCTGACACTTATCAGACACCTTACTGCTCCCAAAGAAGGTTATTCCTTGGCACTGTGCACCCTGTTTAGAGGAGGAACAGTCAGTAACAGTGGGGGTAGAAAGTGGGTTGTCAATGGGTCACAGACTCAGCTGGTAAGGGCTCAAGATGCCTAGAGGAACATTCATACTTTTGTGAGACTGTTAGTTGAGTTAGGGTTAATGTTCAGGAGACTGTAGCTGTTTGCTGATTGGTTAGACCATGGTTAGATGGCTAACAGGGCTGAGGCTGCTGATTGGGGGAGAGACATGTAGAAGCAGTTCATTGCCACACTCACGGTACTGCTTGAGTATTTCAATCGGTTATGTTTTAGAAGCATGTTACCATTCAAAGGGAATAGGTTGAAAGTGGTAGCTATGGAGACATCAATGACCTGGTTTATAAGGCAATTATTTCATATCATCATCATGTACAATGCAAATCCAGTATGTCTTATGTCAAAGGAAGTTGAATTGTTATTGGCATTCTGCAATATTAACAGCATTGACCTTGTGTCCCTTCCTGCTTCAAATGTTCTATCTGCTGTTATGATCAAAATCAAATTGTCTTGTTTTTGAAACAATTCAGTATCTTGCAGCTGGTGTTAAGGCAATTTGATATTTATATAGTAAAGCACCGAGTCAGATACTGTAGGAATATAAATAATACTTTATAATACTCTAACTTTACAGTTAAACTCTGAAGACATCAGGCTCCGTAACTTTGACATATTCACCAACACAGGCTTTTTGTAGTCGATGAGCAGTGTCTCTCTTAGAGATAATATTTTACTGTTTGTATTATTGATTTTCATACAAGCAGTGTTGTAGCCACGCCGGTCGGCGCCGGTCGGGCGTAACCGCCACTAGTGCTTGCCGACCGGCACTCAGAGTAAATCAGCATCCTACCGACCGGCACTCAAGCTTCCTACCGACCGTCACAAAATCAGTGAATCTTGTATTAAATGAAATCAAAATACACTGAAAATTACCTGTGTCAAACTCGAAATAAT
>KN884100.1:16789-31140 GCA_000934455.1 Apostichopus parvimensis
ACTGACAGATTTGTCTAAACCCAAACTCAAGATTAACTTTGCAAGTGCTCAGTAAACCATCCTCCTCTCTCCATTCAGCACCCCCCCCCCCCCAACCAAAACTAGTTAGGAAAGTAAGCAAAAGATGCTTATATCAGTTACTAAGGTCAGCACTGACCACAGAGCTACTGGCACACTTGACACAATTACGAAACTCCTTAATGTGACGGTACTGCTATAGCCTAGAAGTGACTGACAGATTTGTCTAAACCCAAACTCAAGATTTGCAGGGTCTTGGCATCTTGTAGCTGTACCCAAATTGTTTTACATCATGAAAATATGGAATATGAACTGCAAGTGAACTTTGCTAAAATTTAATACTGTACATTACAGTGTCAAAGTCATCTATGCATATATTCCCTACAAATTTTTGTCTCACCTCAATAAAGAATTGAAGTAATGGTCTGTGTGCAACACCATATTTTCCAGTCGTTTTGTTTCTTATTATCCATTAAAGCGTAAGTGATCAAAAACTAATGTGAGTTTAAATTGTTGCCTTCATAGATCAAAGTTATTGTTAACTGTCTATAACTAATCAATTTTTTTTCTTTGGCCTAGAGTTAGTATTTATGTTGAAAGCAGCTTTGTGCCTTTAACCTACAAAACATGAGTCATAATTAAGATTATGATTGACTTAACTAAGACACACTCCTAGAGCTTGTCACCAAGTGAAGGACAATGGGCAAACAGGAAATGTTTCTTTTTGATTTTCATTATCCAGACACTTTAAAGTATTACCTGTAAACACAACATGGGGATTTTTTCCCTCAAATTTTTGGCTTTCACTTCCTTATTTGACTTGAAGGATCGCTAGTTTAGTCTGATGACCCAAATATCATATAATTCATCTTTGAATTTGTTGGTGAGGAAATTCATCACTCACTCACAAACAACACTATTCCATTTCATGCATACTTTCCTTGATCAAAATGATTGCAAGCTGATTTTTTTTAAGTCTTGGCTATTAAAAACTGGATTGCCACACAGCAAAAAATTGAATTACAAAAGCCTTACTATGAGAGTATAGGTTCGGTGTCTTGACTTAAATATTACATATGTCACAAGGAAAGATTCAAGCCTGACAGGACCTTAATCTCTCTTCTCAAATTTGGCACTACTCTAAAAATTAGATAAATATAAACGCTACACTAGAAAGTTCATAACTATAAATTACCCACAATGTATTTGTATTTCTCTTAATGTTTTACATTAAGGGTCCAAATATATGTTACATCACCATTAACCAATATCCATACCTCCAGCGTAAATCACTTCTTTAAGCAGACTGTCCATTGTTGCATTTTGGCAACTTTGTTGCAGTTTTCGTAAAGTTAATCGAATTGATATAGCTTCTAGTTTCATCATAACGCCAGGGCAGTCAATGTTTTGGTCTTCACCAAAATCGTTTGCTCATGCTATGCATATGTGGCATACTTTAGGAAAAGACGTACAATATCGTGAGCAAGGGATCGTGGGCTAACACTTTGCAGTATATGATTTAGAAATGATTTAGTCCTCAAAGATGGGATATTGGTTTATCCGTCATGATAACGTACCAGGATATTGGACTTTAAAGCATTGTGAGTTAGTAACAGAGCAAAGATGCCTTAGTCATACAATAACTATGTAGAAAAAAATAATAATGATAATAGGTAAAACATTGCACAGAAAAGATACAAAATTAGTAGAAAAAAAAAGACAAAGGAAGAATAGACAGAATATGAAGGTCATTTAATCATGTAAAATATTGACTTTGTAGTTAGATGTAATCATAATGTCTTTGTGACTCTTATTATGATTCATAAACGTGTGTTGTGAAATACAACTTGACAAAATCTGGCATCAGCAAGGATTGTAACAAGCAATATATGTGACAATGGTTAGTGGAGGAGGGGGAGACAATGGAAATAATTAATTCTATATGAATCATTAACCATTAACATAGTATTGCAAACAGTAAAGTATTAAGTAATATACTACAATGCGATACAGTGCAAGTGCTAGTTACGGTTAACGACTCTTTGGCACTGTTAACACGGCAGCCAATAACTTCTTCCATTTCTTACTAATACACTGACTCTCCTACTGGAAGCTTATGATTTCACTTGATAGTCTGGAGAAAACTAAAATATATTTATCAGTTTGCATCAATGACATCACAACTGTTTGCGTTATGTTCCCGGTTAGTACAAAACATGTCAATCTCAAAGGTTTTTATCTCGGAAAGGGATACTTAGGAATTTGAATGCAACTCTCGCTAGGAGGCTTACAAAAGTGAGTTTTCATCAGGACTATCCTCGTAATGACTGCTATTATTTTGCTGGCGGTGTATCATACAATGATCCTGAAATCTGTCCTTAACATTATATTTATAGCTTTTGAGTTTTGTAACATTAAACAAACACAAAATGGAGTTTAAAACATGACCTATGTTAGTTCAAAATAGAGAATTGATTTCTTCTGTCTCTTAAAGTCAACAAGGAGACTTTGAATAACTCGCAATGTCAGTATCCACACATGATGCTTGAGGAGGAAATGGGAGAAAGCGGATTGAGCTTAAAAGAGAGAGAATGGAAAAATATTTCCTTTTCTCACTTTTAACGTTTATCATAGTGTTTACCTCTACTATGCTTGTAAGTCAAATAATGATCAGATTACGTTTAACCTTAATGCCTGAGTTTTGCTACAATTTCCCTAAAGCACTTTCCATCGATGGGAGATTTAAATAGTCCAATGTAACCACCTGACAGTCTGAGAATCATTTGTAGGAACAGAACCTCTAGAAAAGGACTTTTGATAGATTTTTTCAAGCATCTCTTTAGCATGCTTATGTATGGCAGCAAAACTAATGACCTTTAACGTTTATAGGTCTCCATAGACTGTACACTGATTCAAACCTGAGGTCAACATGTAATGGGTAACTTGATGGCCAAAAGTTATTCAAAATGATACTTTTTGTTGCATGAGTTGTTTAATTTCTACCATCAAATACTTCTGTCACATTCATTACAATTGAGGCACACAGGTGTTGTTTGTATAAGTTAGTTTCAGAATATAAATTAAGAAAAAAGATTCTACATTTGAGTAGAATTGTTATGACTTTGGCAAGTTCAAAGGCTGCTTTGATGTCTCACTTCTTGCCCCAAATTTCTCTTCTGCTGGCCTTCTTAGCTTTACTGCTTGACTTGGCTGGTGGAGCTGCGTTTGCCTGCATGTGCCTTCCGTACAAACTGACGATAAAAAAAGATACAGAAAGATTAAACCCCCACTGATCTGAACTGTATGGATGTTACAGCCTGTTACGATGCAAGAGAAGTTTCAACTCACCACCTCTCCAGACTATCACAGCAAAAAAGGTCAAAGCATGTGTGACAGGAGGTAAATTACTCATGACATTTTCAAAGATTATATGCTTCCACAGCATATTATATGCCCCACAAAACAATAACATTACTACAAAGATACGGTTAGAGCTAGGTTTAGTTAAAGCAGACTCTTTAGGTTTGAACTTGACAAAAATAATAAAACCTTGAACTTGACAGAAATCCTACAACCAGTAGTTTGTTGTTTTTCTGAGGGGGGGGGATGAGGGTGGGTGCATGTGTGAGGGAGGGAGGAGGGGTTTGTTTTTCAACATAAGTATCTCTATCGTATAAAGTGAAAACAAAATTGGAATTGTGTTCTTGAGAGGGGTTATTGTGGTTAGCCTCACATTCAGGTTTCTTGTATTTCATTTGAATCTAATTCAACTTATCATCCTGAGATAACAGTACTAGTTTTTTTATCCAGCCCATGAGAAATGTTTTTATCTAAATTTCTTTATCAAATTAACTCCTTTATCACTTATTCAAATATGTTTTTAACATGATTTAACATGTTTTTCTTCTTTGCAACTTTGTGCTGGGTTATATCAAGTGGTACAACTGTAGTGTAGGTGCAATTCTTATTCACAAAGTATTCAAGCTGCTATAGGTAGTTGTATGCATCTTTATCAATGAAATGGTTCATAGGGATTAAGCGAAACTTAAGACTGGATATCTCAGTTTGTGAGCATGACACATACCCGTTCCTATGAAGCTACTGGTATACAATTCAGTCCAGACGTAATGGTTGATCTTCTTTGATTCTTTTTCATAATATCCATGTCAGTTTTCTATTAAATCGTCTATCAAAATAGACCACAGAAATGGGGAGGGGGGAGGAGGTGATCTTATATCATCTAGGAGAGGGGTGTAAGAGGAGGAGTGAATCCTCCCTTTTGAGAAATGGAGGTTGCTCAGATGCGAAATGGTGCTACTTTTGAAACAATGTTGAAGAATTTTCCACTGTTTAGATTGTACCGCACATACATGTTATATATTTATGTACTGTACACTCGGATTATTTTAAATATTGTGTCTGCCAGGGAGGGGATGGAGAGGGAGGAGTTGCAATGAGACTGCCACATTTTATTCTGAGTGGGCTAAAGCCCCACAGAAATATATGTGGTGTGCCCCTACTGATGAATCGATCCCTGTTTACGTACATGAATACTTACAAACTTTCAGAACTTACAAGAGGACAGTGTTGTAATGAGCAGCAGTATCTCAGATTGAACAGATATCACGGAATGTTTCGATTTTACATGGTGACTGCACCATGATAGATGGTACAAGTTACTTTGCAATAGTCAGTTGAGCTATAAAGTCACTGATGTTCTATTGATTCTTTTTTTTCAAGTTTAAAAAAATAATATGCAGGTCAGGTTCCTATTAATCATCTCATAAAACTGTCTGCCTTTGAAAATGACATGACAAAATCCCTGTCTACATACATCTACGGTTGAAGATTACTTAATGGGATACAAGAGTTACTCACTACTTATATGTCTCAGATCTTATGAACTCAAATACATGAGACACTCCAACTTGAAACTGATCTGCAATTGGTGGGACCCAGGGGTTATTCTCTGCCTTTAAGATTGCTCTTCCAGTGTACAAATCCAACTTTCCTGCAAAAGAAAATTAGATCACTTGATTTGGAATTAAAAATTTGTACAGAAGAAAAGATGGAAAGGATGGTACATAAACGATAGTCCAGAGAGGAAAAGATATTTTTGGCTTACAAAAGTGGCACATATTCTAAGCATCTTGATGAATTTAAGTTTTAACATTCAACTCCCGTGTACCATTTTCCAAGAATACATCATTTGACATGTTTTGTACCAAGAGTTAACTCGAAGAAAACAGGTGTGACGTCATAGATGCACACTTACAAATTTGTATTTATGTTTTGAACATTAAGAAGCACTATTCGAGCAGTCTGCGACTGACTTCTAACTATCAGCTTCCATTAGACAACAACAAATTTAAAAGCTTTAGCTCAAGGAATAATTCAAGCAAAAACTTTAACCTGTAACATTAATCTTCACCCACCCCCACCTCCACCCCCTAGCATCTTGTCATGAGATTTGAAGCTTGGATCTTTACCCAACTCCGGTGGTAAGACAGTCATTCTGTTTCCTTGAATGTGTAACTCCCTCAGTTTGTTTAGGTCTCCAATCGTGGTCGGGAGTCCGATCAGGTCGTTGTCTCGAACTGCCAGCTGTAATGAAAAAGTGATGCGATTCTAGCAAATAGCAGAGACGTTTCATTCAAGCAGGCATCACTTGCTCGATCATAGTTTCATCCTGGGTTAGGACATCATTAACTTTAGAGGACATACGACTCCATACGACATACGTCCCCGATACTGGAAGAAGCTGTTCTCATATACAAGCCACTGTACAAGTCTTTCTTGGGCAATATTTTAGTACTTTGACTCTACCAACAAATCAGCTGGTTTAGGGCTTAAAGCTCATCTGCAAAGCTAGTTCTGAGCTAGCCCACAATTAAATCACTACTGAACTGCCTATAGTTTTAGTCACATGTCACTTTCATTCTACAATGTAAAATGTCTCTTGACAGCATTGGGGCATGTGGTGGGGTTGGGAGGAAGGGAGGGGAGGGGGAAAAGAGGGCAATTCATATTCATACTAAAGCAGTGTTAATCGTCAATCATGGATGTATTACGATATAACACTGACTTTGAATTATCAGAAAAAAATTAGTCCAGTTGATCTTCTGTATGTGGCAATGAAAATTGAAGAGATACAAATTACTTACAATTTCCAGTTTCGACAACTTGCAAATATCATCAGGCAAGACTTCAAAGTCATTGTCACTCAAATAGAGAGCTTGAAGAGAATCTAGACGAAGGAGATAATACAAAGATTTTCTGTGATGTCAGATGATTGCCAACATCTCAACATTTGATAGAGCACCACCAAAAGCATTAAGTTAAGCAGCATTTGAACCAGTGAATTTCAGATTACAAATCCTGTGCTCTGAGCCATATTTCCCTGGCAAATGTGCGGCTCATGAGTAATTTCAATGTAAAATGCAAAAGTCTAGTTTTCACAAAATTGGTATTTTTGATATGAAATCAGTCCTTTCTGCACAGAGAAAATATGCTAAGTGGCTTTTTACCAAACAGTTTCATTATTACATTGCAAACACTTACCAAGAAAGAAAAAATTGCCCGGAAGACTGTTTTCGTTCAGATTGTTGTACGTCAAATCCAAGACTTCAAGTTTCGTAAAGGAACCAAACCCACGTGGTAGACTGTACAGCCGGTTCATGCTGTGGAAGGATGAAATCAAAACTCAGTAAAGGTAAAAACACATGTTTTTAAATTTTAAAACAGTTGATAAAGCTTGGTTTAGTCTTGCAGGAATATCCTTCCTTCATAACATTGTAGTTTATGTGCACTGCTATTCACGCGGCAGACACCTCAGTGTCACATCTGATTCAGTCTCACATGGAAAGTACTAAAAAAAGCTTGAAAAGTTCAGTCAGAAATAGGTAAATCTCTTCAACCAGAACCCATTTTATCCTTTCATAAAGAGATTAGGGACTGGGGAAAGGGGGAGCACTGGGGAAAGGATGTATTTTCAATTTGACCAAAAACAATTTTTGGAATTTTGGTTCATTTTTTTTCCTTTGGCCATTGTTTTGCATTTTAATTTTGCATTTTCCTTCGGAGGTTTTTCCCTTTCCCACCATGCAAAATTAAACATGATCATTAATTGTTATTGTTTACAATACTATTTAACACATTAAACAGGGACATTCTGTATGTTCAATATCATCAGTTAACTGTCACAGTTAGTTAAGAGGTTATGAAGATGTTCAAGTGAGAACAATTCAAAATCCTGTCTCATGAAAAGCTAGATGGGCTTGGTAAAACTCAATTGCATTTCAAAGTCCAACAATTTTCCTCATCTTTCAATTCTTTAATCTTTCCATTAAACAATAATGTAGATAAAAGTCAAAGCTAACAGTGTACAATGATGTATCAACAGTTTAACATGATCACTACTTTGTAACTGCTTCAGTTCATCAGTTATTCTACTTCCAAACATGGCATAGAAAACAGTCACTTATTTCCAAGGCTGTAGCCGAGTCCACCTATCGTGAGCCCAAGCCAGTCGTGGTTGTCCAGGTCCTAGTCCAATCTCCTCCAAGTCCGAGTCCAGGGAATCTGAGTCAAGAGTTAAGTGAGTCCAGACTCACTGTGAGTCCTCAAGTGAGTCACTCAAAGTGAGTCCTCAAGCTCTGATTAATGTCTTACCCAATATTTAAATGCCTAAGCTTTGACATCGAGCTTAGGTTGGTAGGCAGTTCTTCTAGGTGGTTGTTGAATAAATTAAGTGTCTCCAGATTTTTCAATTCTATTATATGTGCTGGCAAAACTGAAAATAAACATGAAAAAGACACTCAGTATTTATGTACATTAATTAAGCAGAAACAAAGCTTGCTAATTTACTGCATCAACTAATGTGAGTTAATTTTAAGAATGGTAACACAGGATTGAACCTGGATACAAATAAACATAACTTATATTCCCCCAAATTTGTCCCATCCTCAGTCCCAGTTTTCTTGCATTAATAACTTTGGTCATATGATTTTGATGATGGTATGTCTAATGCACTATTACAATTGTTTCCATGTAGAGAATATTACGAACCAAAGGGCCAAAAAATATTACAATTTTCTCAGACAAACAGTAACAAGTTTACAAGAAAATACACAAATTGTTATTATCCCTATCCAGGGGTATGTGCACAAGAGGTTTTAATCTGGGGAAGGATGGGAGGGGGGGGGATGACAAGTTTTGAAGGACAGTTGATTGTGTGACTTTGATTTGAGGGGGGGGGGGAACAGAAAGTAACCTCAAGAGTGTAGTTACTATACCCTCTCTATATTGCATTCCATTTTAAACCCATTCATCTGTCTGTACAGACCAACACATATTGATTGTACAAGTTATGTGTTCCCTTTAGTATTAACCTCATGCTAACCTTTTATAAAGAGCTGTACTGTACATTCCATCTGTATGCTATAGAACCATTGCTGGTATTTCTATTGTTATGTACATTGTGCAGCTGGACAGTCATATATAAAGATGTCACACTTTGTTAGGGAGTACAAGTGTCTCTTGTCTTTCAACCTGGACAGAAGTCCTACAGAGCTCTCTTGGCTGCCTACAGGTAACTGAGTATATAATTACTTACCTTTACTGACACTGTTCACTGTGAATGTGTAAGTGTTGTGCATATTTTGTTACCTAAGTTAACTTTTTCTAGACATATGATCTACAGAGCTTAAACCTAGCTGCCTCAAGAGGATTCAAAACTCTCAAGATTTGATAACCTTGTTTCCTGGGTAATAATTCTTACATTTTATCCTTAGTTTATTTTTTTTTCTGTTCTTGTTTGGTTTAATTCATATTACTGTTAACCTGACACTACAGTACACAACTTTCAATCAACCAACAGTAAATAATACAAAAGAGAAGTTTCAGACTTTATTTGTGTTACTAATGGGGGAAGGCTATGTCTCTGTCCTGAAAGATAATCACTTATATGAACCATTCTACCTTCAATTGAAATAGAAATGAGCAACTTACCATCTATTTTGTTATGACTCAGTGTGAGTCTAACAAGATGCTCCAGCATAACTGTAAAGGAAGAGTGAGATACATTTGTCAGAAATCCTGTAAATTATCAACTATTCTTGATGTAACTGGTTGTTTGTATTTTCCCTTTTTATATGGAAAGGGGAGGGGGGGGTGGTTGGAGAAGTGTATAGCAAAGGAATGTTCCTCAACATTTCACACATCCTGGTTTCAGTGTGGCCCAGCTATGCAGAGTTTCTACGATTGTCTTACTATTCCAATTGATCTACCAAACAGGTGTAATGGATAGGTAATAACTTTATTTATAAATTTCTTTTTCAATGTCCACAAGCACAACTTTTGTAAATTTATTTCCAAGCTTTAGGCCTACATTCTAGGGTTTTCCCCAATATACGCAGTGTTTCACAATATAAGACTTATGCCCACACACTTGAAAGTTCATGAAGTTTTCATAAGGAACAGCTGTTACATGTGAAACAAAAACAATGTATAATAACTGAATCTATTTGGTGGAGATTTTTCTGGAAAATGACAATCACTATCTCACAGGTTTGGAACTTGTGCAAAGTGGAAATCTCATCTCTTGTAGTTTCAAATATTTGTTATTGTTGTTCTTTTTTCTTTGTGGTTGGATAAGTTTTGTCAAGTAATGTTTTATGAGGCACAATATCTGTATCTTGCAATGGATGATTACTATTTGAATGTTCATACCACTTACCAGTGATGAAATACATGAAATTGTACATGAATATATATGTATCATATGATACATGTCTAGTTAGAAATTGTGTGAGGAACATATCTTTAGCCTTCAAGCTGTTCTGTTACAATTCAATTGCCTAAAACATTGTTAAAACTGGTTTGTGTATTCACACATCTTTTGTACATTACATTATTACAAAAAATGCAGACAGTCAAACTTACACTCTATCACTGACAATATGACGATATTGTATGCATGTCAGCTTTTTAAACATAACTAGGCCTAATTCTGTGACAAAGCATGAACAATTGTGAAAGCATGAACAATCGCGAGTTCCTGCTTGCAGGAAGATCACATATACATACATACATACATACATACATACATACATACATACATACAATTGCTTGACAAAGTAAGTCCAGAGTTTAAGCTTCTAATATGCCTCATATGACATTACCATGGCTTTATGACAATCATCAAATATTAACAAAGAAGCTGATTAATTGCCAGCTGATGTTATAAAACAAAGAAATAATTTATGGGTTTATGGTAAAGATATCCTTACAGCCACTCGATAAGACACAAACTGCTGCATAATAGTGAAATGTGTTGTAAGTTAACATCAAACTTGCAATGAAACCTGTAACCTTGAAATAACAGGGAGTTATGACTTTTGCAATAAATTTACAAGATCTATGAGGCTTTGAAAGACAGGCATGTCCAACTTACTAGACTGTAAAGGATATGACTATGGAGTATATGGATGCATGAGACACCAAATAACAAAAACTGGGTCATGGGTATTTGTCAGCTTATGGAAGAGTTCTTGCAATCAGTGCTTCTAACTTAAATGACTATTCGTATTTCTTCTGTTATATATTTAATTCTGGTAGTAAGCTCTTGGCAAGCCCCAAGGGTTTCTTTGTAAATACGATCCTTCACACCATGTTGGTACATACTGTACTCTACATTCATTTTATATTTAGACTGTCTAACACATATATGTAACAATAGGTGTGGAAAACAAAATAAACGAAACGAACTTTAAGGACATAACCTAGTAAATCATATCCAGTTCAAAATCGTTGACGTGAAGCTTACTTAGTTAAAGCCATGCAAACTTAACTGCTATAAAATATACAATTATTTGATGTAGCATACGCAACTTACACAATCCTGGGATATCTATCAATTTAGAGATGCCACGGTCAACCAACTCAAGGTGTGGGTTTTTCGTTTCTTTCGACTCCTCGACTTGTTTCTTGACGGATTTAGACATTTTGGGGGAGATGAAGAGAGAGAAATTTGCAATGAAAATATATCGAAAATAACATACAAAATTCTTGGTTAGAGGAATTGGCTAATCAAACTTGATTTACTATATGTGTACTATTCGGCTAAGTACTAGCACTGTGTGTATCATTATCATAAGCACATATCTATCGTTCATTCCATACTTATCGTGCACACCATGTATGTACACTGTGTACGTACATTGGGTGCGCAAGTGACGGTGTTTACTGCTTGATGCTCATAATACTACCGGTATTCAGAATGTACGGAAGTGACAGTACACCAGTAATGACAAGGCGGGTAACTGTCACATGTCAAAACAAATCAAATATGAAGCTCAAATATACACATCTGGTAAATTTTACACAGCATTAGATAATACTGTTGGATATTTCAGATTTAGAAACACGGTGTTCTTGATACGACAGAAAAGTTCATGGGCTTTATTTTCCTACATGGTTGTTAAGAGTCTCGGTCACAAGGGAGTAACCGGAACAGATGCAAAGGTAACAGGAAATCAATCGTGGCGCGAATTATCCGTTGAATTGTATACGCTTGCAAGTAAAACATTAACAAAGGTACCATGCTCCGTGTTAACAAAAGCAACGTGTGTTTTTCGCAAAGTTTGAACGACATGCGTCTATTTAAAACTCAAATGAGACTGAAGATTGTATCGAACAGGTATTTGTGCTTTTTTTTGTGAATCTGGGAGCGCAACACAGAGAGCAAATATGTTGGCTTAGCCTAGTTACGTTTTCCCTTGATAGTCAACTGAGGTAGCGAAAGCCTATGAAATTACTACGATAGGCTCGTGTATTGTTAAGTCGTCAGCTAGACGGAGTGTTGTAATGAGAGTGTAGGCCTAGCCAGTACTCATAATGTGGTAGGCCATCACGATACGGTTGGCCGTGTGGGTCATAGCGTCGAATCGATTAAACACATGTGCACACTACTAAGACTAGTATTATGGTTTAACCATAGACGATAGGCTTATTTATTAATTGCAGCATTGCTAAATCTTTAGCGTACGACGAATTGAGCGCGTAATGAAATATTATTTTAAGTGTAACTTAAGAAAAGGTTTTTCTTCTGTTTGGAAATTTGAGGTATTGAGGAAATTGCTACAACAAGTTAGGGGAACCCTTTCCGTGTTTCGTTTTGAAGTTATGAACCACACCTTCAACCAAACTCGTAAGTGTCACCGTAAATTGTAAGTGTTAGATAGGTGTTTATTGTTACCATACCATGTCAAGGCTGCAGTAGCAGCTTTGGTGCATTGTAGAATGCAGGGCCAGAAGTCTTGTCTTGAGAAATCTAGCCTGTCATGCAGATTATAAGGATACCTAGTCAAATCTAAATCAAAAGCCCCATTATGCATTTCATTATAAACACAAACTAACCGATCCCTAATTAAGTCTTCGCTCCATTTTGGTACTTCAAGTAGTAAATAGTCATACAATCATGATGATGTGCTTTGATGTTGATATGAAAGCATTTGCAGATGCATTTGCAGCTTTCCTCAATGTCAGCAGTAGCAACCGTTCAAAGGATATCTTTCACAAATACGCTCGAGTCATTAGTTGCTTCCCTTTCATTGAGTTGAGCTAAAAGTTATACCAAAAACACCTTGTCATGATTGTGTGATTATTTACTACAGAATAAATACCAAGCAAGAGCTCCTCAGACCATCAAGGTTGAATGTGTAAGGAATCTTCAAATGGAAGAATCAGGTCAGTGAGATATAGGACATGATCCTCAAAAAGCACAATGTTTGGGTGTTGCTCAGTTAAAAGTCTTGGACCAAGTTAGATTTTCTTAGTCAGCATTTAAATCTTCTGGGCAGCTTCAAGAAAAATTACCAAAGGTCCGTATTGGGTTGTCTCCAATGAAGGTCTTGCTTGTACTTACTAATTTCGTACAATGTACCACTTGAAGAAATCAGTCTTGTTCTTCATTTCTCTTTATTTCTTAGATTGTTTTCATTCTGTTATTTTCCCACTCCACATCTGCCATCCACTTCAGAATATTAGTCTCAATTTGAGGTAACAAATTCTGGTAACATTATGAATGGACATCCAGATGCTACGATAGGTTTCTGAAGTGACCTTATTTTCTATAGTTACTACTGGTTGGATCTCCACCCCATATAGTATAGGCCTACAATATTTGTTCTTAATAACATGTTTCAGGGTCTTTCGTTTAGGGTGTTTTCATATGGTACGCCAACAAGATTATGATTGGCCAATGTTTAGAAAGGTTGTTTCAGATGTATAAATGGCCAGTGGTAAAGTTCAGTAATCTATTACTTGTGAGCTAGGGTTGGGCGATATTTGTTTTTTAACGTCACGATAAATAGTTCAAAAATTATCGCGATATTTCGATAATTACGATAGTTTTTCCTTGTTGTTTTTAGTGTGTTCGCGAACACACTTAAAACAACTGCCGGTTTCCCACCGGTGTTTTCGCGCGACGAACACACCTAGCACGCGTTGCGTGCGAGCATAATGGCGTGGGGTCCAGGGGCCCGCCTTAGGGCCACGGTGGGGTCAAGGGGTGGAACCCCTTGTGGGGTCAAGGGGCAAAGGCCCCCGGAAAAATTTAGTATTTTTGCGTGTCTGGTGATAAAAATTCGCAGTTGAGGATTCAAAATACTGACAACTTTTTGAATTTAAATTGTCATGAAACTGATGAAAATTTTAAAATGACAAGTAAGAGTAGCTATATTATGTGATAAAATGAAAAGAGATTTAATTTGTCTTACAATCTTTAAAAAGTTTAACTTACAAAACTGTCGATATTATGAAACAAACTACGTTCGGCAAAGCCCCGTTTCTAGACTGCCTAACAATGAACAGCGTGCACTACACGTACATCAGTTTACAACTGCAGTGTTTAACCCTACTTAAATATCACGGTAGGCTACATGTGCTCCCAGGTACCTTGCCAAACAACCCCCCTGTCTAACACCTGTTTGTTAACAATTTTGGCACGTTTCCAAAAGACTTTTCATGGCGTAAACTATTTAGGCCTCCACTCTAGAATTAATTATGTCAGTCAGTAAAGGATCGGTAAAGTTATGCGAAATATTATCTTAGACGTTCAAGAAAAGTAGGTAAATATCCCCGTAAGTAAAACACACCTCTAGCCAGTGTTGGAAAACCTTGTTCAATTTCCCGCGAACACACTGCCGATTTCGCGCCGGTGTTCGTACATCAGTTTACAACTGCAGTACGGTTTAACCCTACTTAAATACTACGGTAGGCTACGAATTTTCCCAGGTACCTTGCCAAACAACTGTGAGCTCATCCCCTGTCTA
>KN884100.1:61072-71223 GCA_000934455.1 Apostichopus parvimensis
GTCCACTACAGGAAGAGTTTGGTTAATACCAGCCTGTTATTGATCTGATTACCTTTAATGACCATAAAACACTTCCGGTGGTCAGTGCAAACGTCATAAAACGCACGTTTTCCTTCAAAGATAATCGTTTTAACGTCAATTAAAAATATTTACCCTTTTGAATTTGGTGACAAAAGAAAACTGACTTATTTTTTTATTTCTCCCCCCCCCCCACTTTAATACGATTGAATTGAATTAATACGATTGAAGCTAGTAACCTGACACAGATTTTCAATCATACATACACAACAAATAACGGTTTAAATAACAATAATCATTATCATAATAATTATTATCATAATAATAATTATTATAATGTCTAGCCCATTTTACGCACCAGTCTGCATCATCCCATGACCCACATATCGACATTGTATCATAATTAACACCCCACTATAAGTATAGTTTAAGTATAGTTTTTGAACCCATGGTCATAACCTTAGCTTAAACTTTTTTAAGGCCAGTTGTTGTTAAAGTACTTTCAATTCGAAGCTGTTTGGTTTACAGATTTGAATAACCTTCCCAATCTTCTATTAAGGACACACATATCCACACATACACACACATACACACACACGAAGGGGGAAATGCCATCTGGAGATACTTAGCTTTTTAATATGTTTTTGGGGGTTTTCTTTTGTTAATTCAATACTTTTTTTTTTATCGATAAAAAGAAAATATTTCTTTATTTATTTAGGTCAATGTCAATTTGTAGGTTTAGACAATAATACATTCGCTTTCAATTCCCTATCCTGCATCATTTAATTTCATAATTTATTTAAATTAATTGATTGGACAAATATGATTAAAATGAGACCAAAAAAAACACGAACATACAGAAAAGTTTAAATGGGCAAAAGTCGTGAGAAAAAATATCAACCAAAATGGTAATTAAAATTTAATCGAAACCACTTAATCTATTCTTAGTTTTGTGGTATATTTTAGCAGTGGTTTAACAATTGGACAGAGGCTACCAAGGTGAACAGTTGGTATCGAAAAGGACACCTCTGTTTGTGATTATGAAGAAAATGAAACAGCATATTCCAAAAATATGCTAGAAAAGTAAAAATTGGAAAAAAAATTAAGAATAGTAAAGAAAAACGATAACAAAGTGGCGATCCAAGGCCATGATAACTTCATTATATAATCTTTCTCCTGCTGAGCGTTGCTGGGAGGTCGAAAGGTCAAAAGGATTTGTCTCAAATTTTACCGTTTTAAAAATTGCTAAAAGTTTTTTGGGGAAAAAAGGAGAGTATTTTTCCTAGGGTGTCTCAACTCCAAATGACTTCCAGACATTGATTAGTGTTTACAACTATGACAAGAGTTCTCTCAGTGAGGAAAGTGAGTTTTGGACATCAGTAACATGAAATTTGTTGAGAGGTTTGAACGTGAGTGGACCATTCTTCTACTTTCTAACATATCTGGATTATGTTGCTGATGCCGCTGTTGGAGTGTGGCTTGCAGGCGCGTAGCCAAGGGGGGGGGGGGGGGCGAAGGGGGGGACCGCCCCCCTTGAGCCAATTTTTTGGTATGTTTTTATGATATCGCTAGTAATTTCAAAATAGAAAATGCTTAGATGCAACTTACAAGGCCTGGGAAGTGCCATTTCCAGCGATCTGGGAGGCATTTTCGGCCAAAATTTTCTTGTACGCTTCGCGCCAACACATGGTGGCGCTACGCTTAGATAGTTTGCAGAGCCATATATACGGCAAATTCCTGGCTACGCGCCTGGTGGCTTGACCCGGTTATAGACGTTATAGACTTGCAGTTTATAATAAATTCCTTTATCAACAGTGGATGACGACTGTATTGGTTTCATCACATTTAGTATCGCAGAACCGGGCTAACAGATGAAGGTTATGTAAGAAGTGTATAGGCCTATGCCTATTTTAATCAATTTACCAGGTTGTATATTAGCGAATACTCCGTCTGTCGTTATAGCCTTGTGGGAGGAACAAAGTAAAAACTTTGTGAATGAATGCAAACAGCAGCGAAAATTCAGTTGGCTGTTTGGTAATAAAATCCTTTCAATATATGTTTGATATATTTTCAAAAGATATAAAATCAAAGATAATATGCTGGTATGGAAAGAGGTTCGCTAACATATATAGATACTGTAGAAAATATCAAATATAAATAGAGTTATGCAGATTGTAACACGATCTATATGCTCGACCAATGTCTATTTAGCCAATACGATGTAGCAAACATAATATATTGACTTCATATAGGCGACTATGCATAAACGGAACGTTAAAGTGTATAACCCCCCCCCCCGGGCCCCCCGGGCCCCCGAGGATTTGAACTCCCGCGGTGTAAATCTTGTTAAGTCCTCGCGGGTTCTACGACGAAACGGACAGTTTTGGTCCTATGATGTAGGTATGCGGATGAGTGAAAACTGAAAAGAAATCATTATCTAGTTCACACCCCCCCCCCAACTCCAGCTCCGCAGACGCACTCGTGCCTCGTTGTCGACTCAAAGATGAAAAAGTTTCAAGAAGAGATCAATGTTGTTCGCAATTTTCCAAAGTACATTTATCACACATGAAATCATTTCTCGCGTATTGACAAAATGTTATCAAGTCTAAAATCTCTCCCCCCCCCCCCTCCGTTAAGTGTATACTTTAGCAGCATTGATCACTTGCTCTGTACAATGAGTATAGGGGATATTGTACACTGGAGTTATTTATCCGGTAGGATGAACTAACTTTAAGGGGGATAGTCTACAGTAGCGTAGAATATCCCCCGGCGGATGATTTAAGAGTAGACACTACGGTTACACCGGGAAGCTGTTTCATGCTTTCCCATGCAGTTTTAGTTCAGTATTGTACACATTTTCGGTGTTGCAATGCAATACATTTCCGATACGATAGGCTAACTAAAACAAAAGGTATCCGATAGGAGTCATTGTAGCATAACCCACTCTTTTAGCATGTGGGGAGGGGGAGGGGGGGGGTGATAAGGCGGTTGGGAATTAGGGTAAAGAGGAAAAGCGGCTAACAATAAGAGAATTTGTCACTTGTGTGCAGAGTTGGGGGAGGGAAAAGGACCGATAAGAAAAGTATGACACACTTTTGTGTAAAGAAGTGTTTACATGTAAGTTGTGATAAATGTAAGAATTGTTTGAACGCATTGCTTGTTGTAGGTTGAGTAAATATAGGCCTATATGATATAATGCAGTATTCAATGCATGTGAAAAAGAAAGAATTCCCACAGCGCTTATAAGTGTAAAAACTTATCAATTGTAAAAAAGTCAGTAAATAACTTGACCGGAATACGGGTACCTTTTAACAATGGTTCTCCTTTTTCGCTAAATATTTCTGTCTGTTTTGTTGGCATTTTTTTCTTCTTTTCTCTGTTTTGCTATACTTTCGCAGGGGACATGACTGTATGCCAAAGAATGTGTGATGCTACTTTATCTAATATCTTGTTTCCTTCCTTCACACTTGATTTCAAACTTGTGACTTTTTAGCATCTGTATACCTTCTGATTGGTTCGTTGAGATCACATGATTATGCATCACTCATATCAAATCTTCTCACAGTCATATATTGATAACATCCTTGTAACATGAAGCTTATACATGAAATGAATAACGTGGCAGGTGGTTAATAAAGTTTGACTATAATTTAATCAGACGTTTCTTCCCCTTTAGTAAGTACACCGCGTGTATACATGTGTGTTTATTGTAAACTATTAACAGATATGTAACTACCGAGGGAGTGGTTATATGTGTACGCGATGCATGATGGAGTCGCGTGAACTGTTCATGGGTTTTAGATGATCCGAGCTGTACCCGGCATTACAAAGGGAGTTTGTTTTTGTAACATTTTGTTTTTCGACTTCGTATCGGACATGGCATTTAACACAGCATCTTTATTACTTAATAGAGCCGTTTTGTGTACACTGATAAACGCGATATATGATACAGTAAAAATTAAAGTTGAAGGTTTACACAGTCTTGTTTGAGACCAACGCCCCCTCACATGACTCTACGTGTACCCTGTGGGACTTCCCATAGGGTGCAGCCACAAACCGGCGCACGCAACTATATACGACATACGGGTTTACAGTAGGTGTAATGTCAAGCAACAAATATGGTTTACCATATATGGTTGTATAATGGAATTGACATTAACATGATGTACTTTGACTATGCAATTACATCATTGCATGAGTTTACACGTATTAGGGTGGTGATTTTGTAAAGCCGTTGATCGGCTAGAGTATAGCTTGCCCAATCGCACTCATGTAACTCATTTATTTCTAATCACCTGTTGTCATTGTTTATATATAAACATGTGTATAACCTTTTATGTCGCTTCTAGTGTCCTTCATATGAACTATTCTTCGTTCCATATTTTCCATAATATTTTTTTTCCATTTTCCATATTTTCCATATTTCCATATTTCCATATTTTCCATATTTTAATTAATATTTTCTGTCTGAAAATTAATTTCAATTTTGAACAATTTGATTTAAGAGGAGGAGAAAGCATTGAGTAATCGAATTAGATCAATTTAATTGAGATGATATCAAGAATTGATTAATCGCATCGAAATCATGTTATTTCTATTTAATCTGACATGGGATCAATATTGATCAAATATTGATCAACCACATTCAATTAATTTGATTTCTCTTTCTCTGAGATGAATTCACGTTTAATTGTTTACTCTTTTAATCTAATTTTAATTTGACTTTATCAATCTTAGAATAAGGTCAAGAGGAACTACAAACGTGTATCATCAGTAAAACAATAAAAAATTAAAAATTAAAACAATAGATTTCAAAATAAACGTGAGTTGGATGCAACTTCCTTTAAATTTAGTCAACAAATTTAACTGATAAGTATATCCATACAAGTTCACTCACGTTCAATAAAATCGACAGAGATAAAAAACTTTATATGCAGGACAAAGGTTAAATACAATAGTGATTTTTTAGAAGAACACAGGTCATGTCAATTTTGGAACAATAAATAAGTACTTTAGCATTCCGGGTTTTCTACGGAGAAATCTATTACCAGCACGCGGTCTGTCGATTAGTTTTGATGGTTAGGATAATGAGATGTGCATAACCTAAACGAATCAGGATTCTCATATGCCAAGGCTAACTTAAATACTGTTGTATCTTGGTGACTCAAACGTGATAATTATTGGTAGTTTCCGGTTTTAATTGATAGAGCATTTTCTTTCTTTCTGGCGTAGTTGTATGATAAATTGCGAGTTAAAAACAAGTTAAACGGTTTCGTTTGATACTGAGTGCTGTATGTCAACGTGCTTTGGGTATCACGTACACACCGCTGTATCCATGCATACACGGTATCATAACTTTTCTTTTTTAAAGAAAAGTTAACCAAGATAGAGGCTTGCCAAGAAAACCAAACGAATTTAATGATCCACTCTGGACCCCAGTCCACTATCGACCCAAGTCCACTCTCGACCCCAGTCCACTCTCGACCCCAGTCCACTATCGACTCCAGCGACCCAAGTCCACTCTCGACCCCAGTCCACTCTTGACCCGAGGACACTCTCGACCCGAGTCCACTATCGACCCGAGTTCACTATCGACCACAGTCCACTCTCGACCCCAGTCCACTATCGACCCCAGTCCACTATCGACTCCAGCAGTCCACTGTCAACTCCAGTCCACTCTCGACCCCCAGTCCACTCTCGACCCCAGTCCACTCTCGACCCCAGTCAACCCTCAACCCGAGTCCACTCGACCAAGTCCACTATCGACTCCAGTCCCCTCTCGACCCCAGTCCACTCTCGACCCCAGTCCACTCTCGACCCCAGTCCACTCTCGACTCCAGTCCACTCTCAACTCCAGTCCACTCTCAAGTCCAGTCCACTTACATTGAGACTTACTATAACCGCATGGTCATGACGATGTTACGTGGAGAGATGTATCACCAGTCGCTTCCAAAGGGAATAGATACTGCAAATGATCTTTTCAAGACAACTCACCCAAGTTAGAGCCTGGGAACGAAACCCAAACAAGTTGATCCACTCTCCAGTTTTATTATAACTATTTTGCAACTTTAGAAGCATTTTGTTTCAAGACTTTCCGGGTTTTTTTTCCCCCACCAATATCGGCAAGTCTGTTTTTCCGAGTTTTATGGCGAATCTCCTTATAAATTTTGGCGACCCTCAAAATAGTCGCGACCCCCATGCAGTCTGAATACTAGGGATTTAGAACACCTTTTCTTACCTGGCGTGGTACTGTTGTATATGTCAATTAAATGACGTCACCATTTCTTCTTCTTCTCAATCACACGATAGCAGTTATACGGAAACACACCAAAACCACCCGACATACTTACGAACCTTTCGAAATTTGCTATACATGTACACGTGACATCAATAGAAAAAAAAATAAGACCTCTATTGGAACCCGAGGACATTTTTCAAATAATCAACTATAACTTATGTCCGTATTCCTTTTTTTCGGATTGTATAATCTCGTTGCGCGGCCTAAGTAACACCGCGTGGCGCATACCTGGAAACAGAACCACGCTTTTGTGTCAGTTACAGTTGGTGAATGGGTTCACCGCTGAGAAAATGTTGCAATAATACCTCTTTTTTCCTCCTACCATGTGTTGTTTTCTTTTGAAAGAAAAAAAAAGAAATTGCTGTCAAATTTCGTAAGACAAATATGAGGACTATTGTTCCGGCCTTTTGTCAGTCCCTCCGGTAAAGGCAATGCACTCTGGTGACAATGAGAAAAAGGACGTAACTATGACAACCATATATGTACTAGCTATACTCACCTGAATGGCTGTTTACCGTCGTTCTTTTCCGGAGCTAATTTTTGTCCTTTTGTAGTACGGAAACAGGGAAAAGAAAAAAGCGAAAAAGCAAGCAGAAATGAGATTGAAACGTTGCCATATTTGGAAGCATGGAGCTGAAGGTCCTTTTACTGCAAGGTTATACCACGTCGAAGGCGTGAGAACCAGACCATAACTGTCCGGTGTTTGGCGCCAGTTTAGAACATGCATAGACTACGACGACACATAGACTACATAATGAATGAAATTTGTCTGAATGAGATATTCAAATCCACGAAATGTGAATAGAGCGCATCATTTCACTTCTTAATCATGTAATATCATTACAAACAAACCGAGGGGAAATATTATCATAGTTCTTGTCTTCATTCGAGAAATGACATACGCATTTGAAATATGCCAATGGACGGGGGACAGTATTGAGCAGGGGCGCAAAACAGGGGCGCAAGACAGGGGCGCAAGACAGGGGCGCGAGACAGGGGCGCAAGACAGGGGCGCAAGACAGGGGCGCAAGACAGGGGCGCAAGTTAGGGGCACAAGACAGGGGCGCAAGACGTTTTGATTTAGTATAGTCGTAGTCGGCCTGTCCTTTGTACCGTTACAAGTTCCATGTCATGAAAAAGCTGCTTATCAGAATGTATATAAATTAATGGAGGAAAAACGATATATATTTTTGGTATCACACTGAGTACTGACACGTTTTTTTCCCTTCAACACAATTTTGCCAACTTAAGGGAGGTAAAAATCATGTCCAATGCCTGGATGTGCCATTTCCAGTGTTTTTATACAAAATGTTCCCTATGACGTCCAGCCAGAATCGTGGTATATAGGGCTCAGCGCTACAATGCAAAGAGTGTCACGGACTTTGCTTCTCAGCAACAGTTGGCAACCATTATGCGGGCTCTTAACGCACTATATGCTTGAGCACTGTACCTGCTTAACCTGTAGCCGATTGTTGAATCCATGGTGAGCTTTTGGTTGTCTCTTGCCTTTTTTTTCTCCAACAGAAGATTCTCTCTCTCTCTTTCTCTCGCCTTTTTAGAAAATTAGTTGAAAACCTCTTATTTATGGTAATGAGAAGCAAACGAGCAAACATTCTTTAAGTAAATTATAATTCCATTTGAGAGATACCACGTATTTGACTCGTTGTTTATACAAGCAATGACGACTTGAGTAAGTCTAAACGTGGCGTCATATAGCAACCAACAGTAATGTAACATTGCTTGTTTTTGTAATATTTTGCTTCAATTATTCCCTTGTATAGATGATACTTTCTAATATTCGTACTAAATCATTCGACTTCTAAAAATGATCTGTTCTTGTTTCTGCTTTTATTGACAATACTTTTTCTCATAACGAAACTAAAGAAAATAGCTTCAAACCCGTTTCACTATTTTGTTCATCAAACACATCGACAAAATGGCAGCCAGTCGACATTTTGAAAATTAAGAAACGGAGGGTGAAAGCGCTCATCTCTTTGTCTATATAAGATTAAGAATACGGTTTATTACCAAGCTGTTCTACCAACTATATGCAGACAAAACGATGGTCGGTAATGCAATGTATTCGTGGAAAACGAAACTCTTCCCGTGTTTCATTTTCGTCAACATATCAATGTCGTAACCACGACCGCCTTTGTTTACTTGCTGCACATCGCATAGGTTACTATAGCAATCTACACATGCATAACCAGCCTATATAACTCTGACATCCGCTTTCATGCATCATTCCACCTAGCGTTACAGTTGTACTCAACTTATATTCAATATATATATATAGACCTATATTTATTAACAGGCAGTTAAGCATGACTTCATATACCAGGCTTTTCTCTTTCATTTTTAGCATCTGGCTCACTGGAATTCCTTGACCTTTAAACTCTAATGTTGTTTTCCCATTTTCACATTTACGAAGCACATTCATCTTTTGTTGAGTATTATTCTTTTTTTTCTTTTGCCTGAAATTTCTAGTTCGGTTGGATCTCTCACAGTCGCCTATTCCACTCATCATCGTTATCTTTCGAACCTTTCGACCATCTGATTGCAAATAGTTTTGGTGACTGAACGTTTGTTAATGTTAGGTTATTGGTTTCCTTTGAGAGGAAACATTCAGCCTACTATATTGTCCTTAAATGGGAATCGTAGCGAGTTTAACGGTGGACACCGCATCACACACTACTAATGGTCCGAATGATGGGGGAATATGGCACGGTGTCTTAGCTTCATTGCCCTGTATAGAATGGTTATATAGCTTGTACTTAGACTTATACAGGCTGCCATAGTTAGTGAACCCAAATACAAACATGCGTTTACCTGGAGAGTATATACGCCAATTAAAACATTAGATGACATATGCTATAGACCTATTCATTGCCCTCCGTTCTTTATGATATATTCGTAACTAAAGGGTGACAGTTATAACTTTGCTTCCTTTGGAGAAAAAAAAAAGAAGAAAAAAACCAAGCGAAACGAAACGAAAAAATACCCCCAAAAAACAATAACAATCGAATGTAAAGGAGTACCGGTCATTTCCTGTTTCCCACGAAGATTTTCAATTCAATTCAATGCTCAATGACAGTCTTGTATTATAACAACGTGGTGATAATTGGGAAGATATGTTCAATTGAAAGAGCATTGCCCCCTCGCAATGGATAAAGTGTGACCGCGTGTTTGCGTACAGGAGCAACCGATCACCGACGGACCGACATTTCCTAGCTTCCTCTCCCCGATCGGTGGATTATCCTACGTATAAAGCCGGCTGCGCTACTCGAAGAACCCCTGGATTGAATTTGCAATGTAACTTTCGTTAATCTATCCATGACGTGTAAGCGGCGGCGACACCTTGCCCGAGCAGCCTGGTAGAAAGAACACAAAGGCCTGTTAATAAATTACAACTATTTTCCATTTAAATATGAATATGTAAATATATAAGAACAACACGTGTATGTTTTAGTATTTCAGCAATCATAATTAGTTGATTAGTTGATGAGCTACCATGAGAGCCCTTGACGAAAAGTAGGCTCAGGGGAATGAGCTTATGCTAGAAGGGAAAATTAGGACTTAACAAAAAGTGTCTGACGATACAATTGTTCTCGCCTCTGCTCCACTCCCCCCCCCCCCCCCCCCCCCCCCCCCCCTCCCCTGGCCTAATCTCGACCTACTTACGTCGAGGCAGGTCATGATTGTCACCTGATCTGCTCCTTGCTTTCCACATATTTTTTTCCCTTTAGCGTTCTTGTTTTTGTCTTGGAACTAGATCATTGACAAGTGATTGCAAATATGAACTCTGTTCTTGTCAAAACATTAATAACACCCAATT
>KN884101.1:44889-56420 GCA_000934455.1 Apostichopus parvimensis
CCCCCCCTTACCTTCCCTCCCTCCCAGTCTTTAATAATGCCTAATCCAACAAATGAGATGGACGTTTAACAAAATAATGATGACAACATTTTCAAGAGGATCAAGAGGGAGGAACGGTGGACCATTGATGAGTTAATAGGGGGGTGTCTTAACCCTATAACATGCCATATATACTTAGAAAATATTTTCCTCCATTCTCAGTCTGTGCATACATACATACATTCAGTTCCTACAGGCCATCAACCCTCACCCCTCCCTAACACACCACCTCCCATCCCCCACAAACCTGCATTCAGTTCCTACAGGCCTTCAACCAGTGGCGGAGCTAGGGGTATTGGTCAGGGGGGTCGAGAATGGTCCCTAGGGGCGCTTTCGACACTATCTAAGCGGAGCGCCACCACAGGTTGGCGCGGAGCGTACAGAAAAATTTTGAGTAAAGATACTCCCTAGATCGCCGGAAATTACCCTTTCCAGGCCTTGCTAATTTGCATATAAACGAAGAATAAATAGGTGTCATCGCCAACAAAATGTGACAAATGTCAATAGGTAGATGAGAGCGCAATTAAAAAAGTCAATAATCACGAATAAGTAAAAAGTGGTAAAAAGCTGAAAAGGGCGCCAGCAGTCCATTTGAGTCCGTCAGGGGGGGCATGCGCCCCCCCTGACTGTATGGACGCTCCGCCACTGCCTTCAACCCCTCCCTAACACACCATCACCCACAAACCTGCCCTTTAAAACTATGGTTGAGCTACTTTAAAACTGGAATTCACAAAATATTTACAATATGTGCGATTTTGAGTAGATTTTGAAAAGACCATTAAAATTATGACACCACAGTAGATTTCTTAGAGCTCATGGAAAAATGAATAGCTAAACGCTACATTTTTCGTCGTAACTTCTTTATCGCCCAGACAAAAATCGATACATGGAATACTTTTCGAGTGACGTATCATCTGCTTGCAACTTTATAGGAATAAATTTTACCTATCGAGAACTACTTTACCACGATTGACAACCTTGAACAAATATATATCATGTAATTAAAAGATCGCCATGGAAATCGATATAATCAAGCTAACCTCCAAAAAGTAAGATCATGCGTCAGGTTCAATGGGTAATTGTCCAGCGAACACAAAGACAAGGTTAAAGTTATGAAAATAAAAAAACCGCAGAGAGACGTAAAAAGAAAGGGAAGAAAAAACAAGGGTTTTGGTAAGAGGTTTCTTTACATTGTGGTGAGGGTATCTTGCCAAATGAATGAAGCTACTCAATAATACCTAGTCAAAGTTTGATCAGATTGGCGAATGACACCGTGGCCTTCGCCCTACCCTAGAATAAAACATGTTTACATGTGGTGGTATTTTGTGGGTCTTTCATTGATTGAGTATCAAACAACAGAAAAAACCTTAGCACGCGATGCGGCTTGAACCGATTGCAGTTAAGAAAAGACTGTTTTTTATGTACGAAGAATCAAAGAGTGTCGTTCCGACTGCCTGAGATAGGCAAATGCGAGCAGATTTATAGCTACCAGGGTATGCAAAAGGTGCTGTGCTTTAAAGCCCACTTAACTTAAAAGTTATTTAACTTTCCTGTTTGTTTTTTGGTTGACATAGCAAACAGAATTTGAAAAAAGAAAAAAACAAGAAGTGCAGGGTATACTGGTGAGTAACAATAGGCCTGTCAGAAGTTGACATTTAAAAGAAAAAATGAATGATAAAGGCGCTTCAGAAACCACAAAGAATAGAAGGGAAAAAAAATACAGCTCTTTATCAAGATCATGTGCATTGCCCAGAATGGACTGAATATATCTTTCTGTTATAAAACTATAAAAGTTACACAATGCTGCAGTGCCCTGGTACACAACCTACTTAAGTTGGTAGTCAAAGGAGCTTCCTTGGTTGCTTTTGGTAGTATATATTTAAAGTAAAATTCCCAAACTTTGGCAGGAAAATTCCCAACATGCGGCAGTAACATACCCAAAATAGGGCAATTAGCTTGACTTCACTCACGTATATATACCAAGTTTCATTCATCGTCAAATAAGGATGGGAAGTAGTCAATAATTTTCAATATTAATCAAAATATATCATTTTGTCATTTTGTGCATTATTTTGATTATTACCAAGCAGAAAAAAAAGTCTTGGATGACTGTCTTTGTATTTTTTTTAAAACTAAGTCAATAAATTGACAATCAATGTTCCAAAGCTTTCGATTGGGTGTAGCATCCCCTTTTTCTCCCAAAACCACTGCCAATAATTATAGGAGGGTGGGGGTGGGGGGGGGGCGATGGGATGCAGAAAGGAAAACTGATCAAAACATCTTCATGTTATATGCCCTCCTTCCCCCTTCCCGTCCTCCTCCTCCTCAACCCATCTTTCACCCTCCCCTTGCCCCGGTTGATGAAATGATCTGATGATATGAAAATGAAAGCTATTTAACTCACTTCCGACAACAACTCTAGATGACTTGTAGAGAGACACATCCTTGCCATCGGATGGTAGGGCGCAGTAGTAGGTACCGGTGTCTTCATCGGTCACCACCGATAACGTCAGTCTGGACGTGGTGGAGTTACCGACGACTTGGCTGAGGGCACCGGGCAGGGCTTCCTCCGGAGAATCTTTGTACCAGAGAATTTCAGATGCGGACAGAGGCTGGAGATCGTTGATAGAACAAGCAACTGTCACTGTGGACCCCCAAAGGGCAATTTGGTCAGCTGTTACCGAGGCTACAATGAATCATGGGAAAATTGGACAAAATATTAATTTATACTGAAAAAAATGTAAACTTCAAACTTTGCTTTAAGTAAGCACTAGTTTACAGTTTCCACAGAATAGGAAAAGCAAAACTTGATGTGAACAATGCTTTTATCATTTACCATCCCCAATTCAGAGTGGGTGCTGAAACTCTGCCACTCTTAATTACCTTTCTTATCCCCATTCCCTCACCCAATCCACCTCCTGCCACACCCACCCCCCCCCCCCCCTAACTGCCAGTGACCACTTGAAACTTCAGTCAGTTAAAAAAAAAAAATTAAAAACAAGTTTTGCAATGATTAATAACTGATTACTGATTTTCCCCATCCTTCATTTCCCACAAATAATTAAAGTGGCTTCTCTCTGGTCGCTATGGTTACTAGCAGCAATTTACAAGCTATACCACTGAATAAAGGTCAAAATAAGTACCATTACTTGAAGAGATCCCAGGCAAGTTACATCCTACAGCAGCTTTAGTATTGGTTACTGAGGTGTAGTTACTTAGCAAGAAACTGTGTATACCAACAAACTTTTGTGACAATTGTAAAAAAAAAAAAAAAACATTTGCTGAAGCTGTAATTCACCCATCTGCATCCCAAATAAGATTTAATGTGACCCATAATATACTGAGAGATCGAATTTCATACCACTGTGGATTTTTTCGGAGTGAGATTGCTTTTATACCCCTATTTTTGCCTGTCCTTACCTCCTCAGTGCAAAACACCCTTCCCCCCCCCCCCCACCATGTCTAAAGATATACCTTAGTACGAAACAGGTTCAATACAGTAATTTCTATCTATTTCCCTTATTTGTTTTTACTTCCCTAATGTTGTTTTCTGTTTGAAATTTTAGTTTGCTTTTCTTCTTCTCATTGCCCCACCATACCCCCCCCCCCACCACCACAACTACCACCCTACCAATACTATCCTTATCCAATTTCAATATTTTAAATTGCCTTCTATTTATCAAACAACTGAATCAAGAAATGCAAACTGCCTTTCCAGAAAATTAATGCTAACACAATAAAAGAAATAAACAAACAAACAAATAAACAAAACACAAACAAAAACAAAAAAGAAATAGAGAAACAAAAAAGTTGTGATAGAATAACTCACCTTCAATGGCATTTGTAAATTTGAAGCAAGTTTCTATAATCACACTGATGGCCAACAAGGTGCCAGATATTACGGCTAGACTTCCTTGGCGTTTCCTTCCTCCCATCTCGGTCATGGATGATCACAGCTTTCCTTCGGGTCAGTGTTATACAGTCGGCCGGCTATCCACGACTGGCAAGTCTTCGCTGTCAACAGAGTATACAAATCAGAATTGGGTATCCACTCACACACACATGCGAATCTCTCGTCCTTCCTATTTATATATATATATATATATATTTTTTTTTCCTTCCTTCCCTCGTTGACTTAATTTATCTTGATCAAATATGCCTTGTGCAGGTGAGCGAAGTAGAATCGAACAGAACAAAACTGACAATCAAATTACGTCCCACTGTGGATTTTTTTTTAAAGTAAGAGCGCTGTCAGACGTGCCACTTCTTTTTATACCTTAAACCCTTTGGCCCTCCTCCCGCCTCCCCACCCACCTACCAAGCATATTGTCACATAAACTTTCTAACACCTCTAATGTCAAACTAACTGTTTTGTTTGGAATGCAGAAAGTCCTGTGCATTCTTGTGGTTTTTTTTCTCATTCCAGCCAGCCCCTATTCTTCCAGCATTGGCTACACAGGTAAGCTGGCAGTTCTCAGAAATCAAGCCTCTGGGGATTAACTGATTTCCAAGCCCACCAGTTAATGATCACCTGTCATTCAATTCTGGGCTTCTGTGGTGGGAACCAAAGTTTGGGGAGGGGAAGGAGTTTAATTGTTCAAGGACTACTAGAAAATAATATTTGTCAGGGAGATCACTGAGGAAGTGATATTAATTGGGGTATCAGTGATTTGGTTAGTTAGTCAAACCTTTTCATAGAATGGAGATAAAATAGGGGAGGAAAAAAAAGAGAAAAGAAAAGAAAGGTGTCCTTAAATAGCTTGTGCTTGATTGACACCAGAGTGATAAGTCAAGTTTTTTCAATGTTGCAAACATGATACCCCTGTGTATTATTATATGGTGCAAAGTGCAGGAAAATAACATCACAAACTGTTTATTAAATAGTACAGTATCAACGTTAATATCCACAGTATAGCAAGGTAGGCAGATCATGCTAATGTAACAGTAAAGTTATGGAAATCATTAATACCTGAAAACAAAAACCAAGCATTTTTTTGAGTGTCAACTCTTCCCATACAGAGTCTTACGAGATAATTCATTAATTTCTATTAATGATCTATATAAGGAGGAGAAATATTTCATGAATATTTCTGGTTGAAACTTGGACATTTTGGTTGTCCAACCAAGCAAATTTGGTTGCCTGCACTCAATTCCTGGATTTTCATGTTTTGTTATTGAACAATGGGAAACTGACTGGAATATTATAAACATACTGGAAAATTTTAAAGATATTTGGTGGCCGAAAAAAAGGGAATAGAATCAATGATCCCAGAGATGTTATCCCTAACATGACATTAATATACATTTACAAACATTAAATTTCTCATTCAGTGTTTTGTTGTTCACTTATTAGAAATAAAAAAATACTTCAGAACATCTAACACTGAATTTCTCTCGGGATTCCTAACAGGATTGTATCGTATGAAATTGGGTTGCAATTCATGGTTATAATTTAGTATACAAGGTAGGCTGCTGCCTGTACCTTCTGGTTGGCACATCTCAGGAGGGAGGTTGGAGGGGGGGGGGAGGGGGTGAGAGGGCATTGAATAGTGATTGCCACCACCAACAGTAAGGACTGAAGAACAGCTCAATTATATTGAGTGCAAGTTTTGTAAACCATCAGGTCACTATAAAAAAAAATCTTCAACCCCGCCACCTATCTTTACTTTTTGTTCTTCGATACATTTAACAGTAAGTTATTTCTGCCTGAAGTCTTCCTTTAAACTGTCCCATTACCTGAGTGTAGGCCTACATAAATTCCTAGTTTCAAAGATTAATTGTTTTAAGAACTACTGGAGGCTGAGATAGAGCTGCTTACACAGTTTACAGATAATCCAATAAATAGTAACATGTACACAGGTTGTAAAAGACAACAGTTTACTACGGTCTTGCTAAATATAGATCCGATCTACGGTTTATGGTACCTTGCACTTCTGCTGTTTACGATCACTGAAATGACGTTATTGCTTTACAGCGCCGATTAAGCAGCAATGTGATGACGACGTGGTCATGATAAATCATGTGAAAAGAAAATAATGCAGGCAACGAAATGCAAATTTGATGGGTTTTCACATGATAACAATATATACTGACATGACCTTGTTGGACTTTGCAACATGAATGTATTTCAAAATACTTCAACATGGGGCCTTTCAATTTTTGATACATATAAACATATATATATATATGCTCAAGATTTGACAACAACAGAACAGAGAAACATTTAATGACATAGTTAGCCAATCAAAACTGCCTAGAACTGCCTATGACATGTCCAAGAATAAAAAAAGAATAGAAACACTTTATATTGTCAAACTTTCAATAATTAGAGTCTGCCAATGAACAGGAAAGAAAGGCAAAAGAAAACCTATTCATGTTTTTACACTCCCCTTGTCCAACTTTCCCTCCCCCATCCTTTGGACTGGCTAAGAGGATTTAAAAGAACAACAAAGGCAGTGAGCTGTCAATTAAACTTAATCCCGTATAATCCACCTATTGTACTCCCCTCTATTACTTGATACCAGGTTCAATGATCAAACCCTTTTGACAATCATCAATAGCTCAGACTCATCAAAATCTCCGCCTCCATTTAATGAATGGGGATGACAGACAGGTTCAAAGTCAGATGGTTTAGTGATTTCTGGGATTTCAAAAGTGATCTTGTTTATAGTAAGATGGCAGATGCTGTTTGTTGTTGTTAAGCAGAAGTTTTCCCTCTTCCATCATATGTGAGTATCTTTATATTATCATCAGTTTGTTTTTCCAAATATTTTTGTTAACAATGAAAAGCAAGGCCAAGGCTTAGAGAATGTTTACAAAAGTTTTTTTAGTCAATGTTGTGTTTGGTTCATTCCAATTTGGCCGTGGTTTGACCGCAGGGGGTTATGTTTCCAACAATCACTAACGACTCAGCTGAGACTCGTTTTTTAAGGCTTGTTCCAAGCAGTGATTCCGAAGATGGAGACGACTTAAACTAACTGTGAGACAAGTTCTGTATTCCTTAGGTTATCTTGACTAATTGGCATACTTTCCGGATCAAAAAAACAACACTAATTCATAATTTCATACCGTCCATAGTAAATCAATCTTGTAGGCTGTAATGGTGTATGGGTACAGGAAGTAAAGAAATGGTTGGTGGAGTGGGACAGGCCCTCCAGATACTTTCACAATGATGATTTTGACATGGATGTGGTACTGCCCGGCCATAGACAACAGATTTAAACATTAATGAATAATGGGTCTTACCTCTGAGGTAAGGACTTGAGGTAAAGACAGTTCCTGTGCTCCCCAGTACATTGGTACCACTTTGCTGTACCAATCACTGACAACCATTACCAACCCAAAATACTACCTAACATGAAAACTCTTCCCGGGCCCATGCCACCCGCCCCTCGCCCCCCCCCCCATCCCTACCACTGCCTACCTGTCCTTCCAATTTTCCATTTGTACCACTCTACTTTTGGGATTTGTTATAGTTTGCATCCTGGTAGTGCTGTACCCTCAGATGAGCCCCATCCCACCCATCCCCCAACCCAAAAAAAACTAGTTCTAATTATGCCACAGACTGAAAATAAAGAATACGACAGCAGCGTTAACCAAATTGAGGGCTTTACTTTGATACAGAAATAATTACAATCAATCAAAAAGGAACTAAAAGACTTGGAGTTACAAAGGTTTTTTTTTTATTTATTCATGTATATTTTCTGATTCTGCATTTTTCAGGAATTTCAACTCTTTTTGACCTCTTCAAGTGGTTCTGGGGTGGTATGGAAACTGAATTTATGAGGGCTGAAAATTGTTTATGCCCTGAAAAGAAACAATTACTAAACTGGAGTACAATAAGATCAAATATTTACAGGCACTTGTACTACAATAGTAGGAACTTACACCCGATAACCTTTGAGCTAGTACAAAAGGGCCAAATTATCTTTCATACTAAGTTTGCCATTCCGATACACAAAAGAAAGGCACAAAGAAAATGTGAAGGGGGCAGGGGATGGTACCTTATGTGTTAATCCTTCAGGTGGGGTTAAAAAAAAGGAATGGAATGGATCGGAAATCAGAATCAGAATTTTGTCGCAAAAGCTGGAAGTGTATACATACGTAACATACACATCATAGTTATATTTCATAAGGGTGGCGGAGGGGGAGGAGATGGGAGGGGAAGGATTAAGGAGAGGAAAAAGGGAGGAAGAGGAGAGACAGTGGGTATGATGGGAGGTAGAGGGATAGACGACTAGTGGAGATTAGGGAGAGGGAAGGAGTGGGGGAAGGGAAGGGACGGGAGAGAATACCTAAGAGGGGAACTGCCCGTTCCTCCGCCTTATAACCTCTGCCCACAAACAAGATCAAAGAGGATTTATAGGGTAAGAGGGTAGCCTTGGGAAACATGGACTGGACCAATGATAAAACATTTGCAGAAGTATATTGGGTTTACTTGGATTAGCATTATCCGTGCACAACTATGTGAAATGGTAGTCCAGAAATGATCATGTGCAGTATGAAGATATTACTGTTTGCCACCCAGATATTTCAACTTTCTACTTTGACATTCAACACCTTCATGAAAAGCATGTATAGGTAAATGAAACAGGTGTGCCCCTAGCCGAGAGAGAAGTTCTATGGTTACATCTTGGCAGGTGATCATGCATACCCTTAACAGTTGCATTCCATTTGTTGTTTTTTTTCTCTCCTCAAAGACACAAGTAAAACGGGCGGAGAGCTTACAATTATACATTTGATAAATCATGTACTCGAAAAAGGCAATGGAAAATACAGTTTAACTGTTAAATGAACATTACAATATAAATGATTTATTGCAGAGTGATTCAACATTAAATGGTTAGTTGGAAAGTTGTTTTTCTTAAATTACTTTATTCTTCTTCAAAACAGTTTTCCTTTTTCTTATCAATTACGTCAAAGCTGTACAGTTTTTTACAAAAATAAACAGTTCAAATACACAGGTCTACAATCACATTATGCTATCAGTGTTAGTAAATACAATGCTTAAGTTCCTGCCAGAAGTTATTCGCCAGATATACAAACAAAACATTTAGACTACTACTGTAGCACCAAACACTTGACTAAACGATACATTTCCTGCACCTGTTGGAAGCAATGAGATCTTGATAGATTCCATGACCTAACGTGGATATATTACAAAGAGTTAATAAACTGATATCATTCAAAACAGAAGACAAAGGGAAAAAGAATGAAAAGTTAGCTTACTTTGGGAGCCAATTTGCAATAGATCTTCATCAAGATTCTTGCATGATTATGGCAGCTTATTCCCAAGGAAAACCAAAACATCCAGTGAAATGTTCACCCAAAAATCGCTTGCTTTTATATGTGGGTCGAGGACCCTGGATACTATCAGTGAAAAGAAATTAAGGCATTTGTTATTGGTGGTTATCCGTGCCTATCGATGCTTATCAGGAACAAGTTCCTTTCCAGTTTATTTTTAGAATGTACAGCTATTTTACCTTGGACTGGACTGAGGAAAGTTTACCATCATTAAATAAAACTTCCCAACTGTGTAAAAAGACTGCCAAAAATCTCCAATTCATTGACAGTCCCATTACAATACTTTGCTGCTGAAGAATTCAAACAGGATTAAACACCACTGAAAGTAAGTCACAGAGATTTTAAGGGTGCTGTAAAATTGTTAATAATACAAAGGGGGGAGCCTGGGAGGCAAGGGGAGGGAAGGATAATGTAGCATTTTGGAGATTTTTGACATCAACATTGTTAAATCTGTCAGTTGGAATCAACACTTGCAAAACCACACCGCAATAGTCTCGCGAATAAATAGACTGATTGAAAACTTTTGAGGAATTGAAGCCATCCCATCCATGTCTGGTATTAACTGTGTTAGATGATAGCATATTCTGTAAGGTTTTAAACACTACAAATTTGTTTGAAGGAACAGATTATCCTGTTTCTGTGCAGATTCAAAAAAGATCAAATTTTTCTCCACCAAGCTCTTAAAAAGGAAACATAGATAAGTGTCCCAAAGTGATCATGCCATTGGTTTTCCTGGCAGAACTGAATTACAGCATTATTAGAAATTCATCAAAGAATATTGACTCTAAAGGTAATTATTACTTATAATGTTAGGCTATATGTAGTGACAGTGCTGTACCTGTAAAATAAAAAAATATAAATATAAAAAATGCATAACATGCACTGCGCTGTGCTACTTTCAAAATACCTAGTTTGTCTAAAACAGGATACTTTGAGGATTGCAGTATCAATTTGTGATATTCAAATGTGCACACAAATTTATGGGTAAAACTGTTGAAGAAAATACATAAAATTTACTTTGTTTTGTGGGTTGTGTATCAAGCTGACTTGCTGACAGAATGTGCTAATAGAGAAATAGCCAGCCAAATCATCAATCAATCTTCTGAGGGCTGTTTTCTTCACTTTACAGATCTGAATGTTTGCCTCACAGAATTAATCATTTTACCACCTAGGGCCTATAGGCCATTGCCCTATTTCCATTACCTAATTTTCAAGGAAAATTAATCACCAGAGAATGAATTTGATGTGTCAAGAACAAAACCAAGTTGTACAGTTCCTTAGTTTATATGTGACATTGAACATAGCCTAACTTTTTGTAAATTGCTTTGGGCATTGATCATCATTCTGATTCAGCAGCTTAACTTTTAACTGTCTGATAAAGAATAGTTCACTTACTACTACTAAGTCATTGAGTGTGACTTTATCTCTCAGCCTAATTAACTTAGGCATTACTTGAGGCTAGGCTAAGTATAACAAGTAACAACTGTTGGAAGCAAGCATAGAATTAGAAATTAAGTTGTTACTGTAGCCAGTATGCAGTGGCAGTAGCAATACATTTCCATGTAAAAATCAATAAATGTCAAATAAATGTCCAATAATGAAATTCATTTCGTCATAATGTGTTATCTAACTTCTGGCCAATGGTAATACTTTATACTACCTCTAAGGTTAGGACAAGCCTAGTTGGAGTACTAGTATTAGTGATACTGGTACAGTTGTAGCCTAGGCCTTTTGTAGCCTAACTTTATGCCTACCACTACTAGGGCTAGTACAGTAATGACTAATGTAATGGGCCAATTAGCTAAAAGGTCATGGCCTATCTTAGCCTAGGATAGCCTATGTCTAAGTTAGGCCTATCGAGGAATGTATTAACCTGCTTTACAAACAAGTTAGGATAGCCTACGTTAATTCTACACTTGACACAAGACCTTTCACATGGTTTTAGTCCATACTTACAAATGTACTTATGAGTAGAAATGGACGTTTTGATCAGTTTCTTCAGATGACATTAAATTGGGGATATGAAGTTAGTCCAAAGTCCATGCTAAGTTACTCAGGATATTTGACCCCAGGCGCGCAAATGGAAACTACGGTAGCATATTACGGACATGTATCAACCAAAACATGGTAACAATTTTAACGCGAAAGTTAGGAGGTAGGAATTTCCAGGGAGCATAGGCGTACGAGGC
>KN884101.1:59562-74317 GCA_000934455.1 Apostichopus parvimensis
CAGGATTTGCGTACCCGGTTTGCGGGCGTATGTTTCCAAGTGAAACACTGAATATTAGTAGACTAATTTCCCAGTATTATGTTATCAAACGGATTGAAAAGGGACTCATTTTGACACCTATTACTGCCACATGTTTACGCCGATCAATAAAATTGTTCATAAAATCTATTATTTTATATTCATTTCTTTTTCTTGCGTTTTTTTCTTTCATTATGTATTCAAATCTCCATAATTTGGTTTTTGTTATAACATTTGTGTATATATTTAAAGTTGAAAATGATAAATCTGCGCATTGCAGTACAAGTGCGCAATCCATTCTTTTCATATCACTATCCTCTACCGTCGTCATCAAATTTAATGTACAAATAGCACAGGCTTTATTGATCAGACATTGCGAACGTCCATGAAAGAGGGAGCAATTATACCTCAAATTTCTTTCATTTCAAGTATCAGAAAAAACAATTTCTCATCAAAATTAACTCCAATCTATACATTCAATTTTTTTTTTTTGTGGCTTTTGTAAAAAAAAAAAAAATGTTTTTCTTTTAATAATTTAATTATATTTTTTACATTATGGACTGATTTGTTTTCCCTTTCTTTATACATAATTAAAACTTATAAAACAAGTATTAATATAGAAGAGTCCGTGACCGTCAAATGCCATCAGTCAATAACACGTATTAAAAAAGAAATGTATTGCGATGAAACCTTGATGGATTTCCTATTTAACTATTTAAGAAACAAACCAAAACATAAAAGCGACGGAATCTATTATCATCTCCTTCGGGTCAAAGTATGACTAAATCACGTTCTCATTTTGCTTAAGGTATTATATTTGTTGCAGTAAATGAGTCGCGTATACAATTAATATATTTGGGTCAAGTTGAATCTTTATATTCGCAGTTGTTTGAGTATGCTGTTTGGGATGTCACGTTATCTGTTGGTTTACACGTGTGAAATTGAATTGTCAAAGAAAACAAAAATATCGGAGAGAAAAATATTCAATCACAGAATACTTTTTTTCATGCAGGGGACTACGGTGCAACTATAGCAGTCAGGACAATTGGACAAGAAAAGACAAAGCGAAAAGAAAGAAAGCAAGGAAAAGTACGCAAAACGAGACGAAGCCATATGAAAGCAAAGAAAAGGCCAAGTAACAGCAAAGAAAAGGCCAAGTAACAGCAAAGAAAAAGCCAAGTAACAGCAAAGAAAAGGCAAAACAAAACGAACAGAAAGGAAACACTGCAAGTAGCCAAACATTACAAGTTCATATAAATATTAGCTGTGAAATACTCGTTTGTTAATTGAAATATAAAGTAAATAAATAGACAATCATGATATCCATCTGGAGGGGGCTCCAAAGTAAGCCTAAAGCATTACAAACCGAGTTCAAAACTAGAAACGTTATGTCCCGTAAACTTATTGTAAGATGTTATGTTATAAGTTACAAACTTCATCGCCACCCCTGGTGCAATTTTGGTGAACTAAAGTAACATAATCAAGTTTCTTTTTAGTTGTCTGTTACCAGTGGCGAAGGGAGGTACTTTTGAGTGGGGGGCTGAAGACTGATGGCCGGCCTGGGGGAGGGGTCTAAGGGGAGTGGTATCCCCCTCCCCTTTGGATTTTTTTGCATTTCCAGGTAGCCTCAGATGCAATTTGGTGCAATATAGCACACTTCAACACCCACTCCATTTTGTAAATAATTTTGCATTTTCACCTGGACTTAGATGCAAGTTGGTGCTCCAAATGAGTTTTTTTCTCTTTTGGAAATGCAACAGGGGTTTTCTGACTTGAGAAGCGGGGGGCGGAATGATACTTCCACCCCCCATATTTTTCATTGGGGGCTGGCGCCCCCCCCCCCAGCCCCCCCGGTTCCTACGCCCTTGTCTGTTACTATCAAGATGGTTTAACCCTCCAAACGTTGATAAATACGGACCCGTTCAACCTGTATAGCATTTAAAATCAGCACAGTGTACAAAAACATTGCAAGTGTTATCTGTCAGTGCGCATGTCTTCTTTTATTTTCAATAATTTCTCTTCTTCGTATCAGCAGGTCACTCGTTTAGAATTATTGGTGGTAAAAGAGATATCACGCATTTACCTATATGAAGAGCTTATAGTTTACTCTCCAGGAACCTTTCTAACACATTTGCAACCGAACTGAAAATATGATACTTTTTTGTATATCTGCATGCAATATATCATCAGCAATATATAATATAATTTGAATTATTTGTATGTGTGTATGTGTGTGTAATGTGTGAACGAGAAATACTACACAATATATAAAAGCCTATAGCCTATCTGTAACGAGACTGTAAGTTGCATCTTTTAATGCTCTTAGCAAAATATGAAATTCTGACTCGATTATTTCCGTTATATTAACCGGATATTTCCCGGGTAATGGCTGCTGTATTTTATTTTTCATGATGTTTCACTTATAGTTCTGGAATTCATATCTTCGTGGTTGTTGACGGACTGAATGTTTGGATGGCTCCTGACAGATATAAGAATGCCCCACAACACAAGTGCTGTCCCGGGAGGGGGGGGGGTACGGAGTATATTCAGTGTCATAGCAAGGCGCAACAGGGCCCCGGTGCAGAATAGCCTGACCCCAAAGGGACTGCACATTGCTCACCCATGCAATCCCATGCATAGTTTGGGCTTGGGTGAGCAATTTGTTTATATCTGGCACCTGTATGCACCCGTAGGCCTATACATTAACCTAGACCGACTATGTCAATGAGGAGGCGCGCAAAAATACGTACCAACCATGGAGGCTACCTTGTAGAACTCAACTCTTATAGTACTCCTTGAATGTATATTCTATAGTTACTAATGTCATGATTTCATAGCTACCACATTCCCTGTGAAGTTACGTGAGCCTAGCTAAGTGGTACATGTTGTTTAATGTTAACAGCAGTTTTTAATTCGAAAATTGCCACTTTGAGCATCATTTTTCAAACAGTCGAACAACAACTGTAACGCGTGCAGCTTATCAGGACTGTATACATTAAATGTAATAAGACACGGGAAGCAGACGACATGATTGTTGTTCCTTAGCCTAGCTGTTTCTGCACGTATGCTATGAAAGGAGTGACCGTCCGCCATAAACAACCGACAACACCCTGACAGTAGATGTTCTAATATTAGCCAGAGTCCATGCAGATCAAGCTTTCTTAATGAGACGGAAAATTAATCTCAACAATGTTGTCATTCAAACCTAACTTATTATTTATACCATAAATGCCCGTTATAGTGGGGAGCTTTTGTCTAAGTAACGCTATTCATTTAGAATTGACAACGGGTTAAATAATATATTAGTAGCATCTGTGAGCGCGTCACATGACCCTCCATGGTCGGTATGTACGTTTCTTCATGTGGAGTGCTCCTTCCAGGATTATTTTAAATTCGATTGTCTAGAAATGGCCCTCTTAGGTCCTAAAGAGCACACAGGGCCCGTTTGGTTAACTGACTAACGATCTGTGGCAATAGGCATCCTAGCCGCTTCTCTTCGGATTCAGCGGATGGGTAGTAATATTCTTTCGGTAGTTGTTACCCCCCCCCCCTCCGCCCCCTCACGAGGAGCTCATATATTACTAATTTTACTAATATTTATTCTGCACCAACAATATAATATTTTCGAGGACCATGCTAATTATGTATAGCCTATGGAAAGGCCCTGGTATATGTATCGGTGGAAATTTCTTATATGGTTGTTTATAGTTTTGTGTTGAGAGCGTTTCATGTTATGACCAGTTTAGCATACCTAAATAGGCTATACATATCACTCTTTATAGCCGCTTCTTTGTCCATTGATATAGGCCTTCATGTATGTATGTATATATGTCTATAGGCCTCTATTTTCCTCTTGTCATCAGAAAACTGTATTTTAACCTGACAGTCGTTCCGAACTGCCCCTCTGTGAAACTGATTTGGTATGACTTTACGTGAAACCTCCATCAATGTATTGTTACTGCTGCTGAATGGATTTACACCTAACACTAATATTATACGGGACTACAGCTATAATGCTAACTGACAGCTTTATCGCGAAATAACCGTCTCGTTAACTACATGCAGCGTAAAATAAAAGCCTTTTCTTCAAGACTTCCAGTCTCTCTCCCCACTAATCCTATAAGCACCCGCTTTTGTAAAATCACTATCAGCAACCCGCCTTTGTCCTAATTATTGTCCTCTCAGAAACGTTTCAATGTAGTTTACTGCACATGCACGACTATTTGGCAGCCTCCTAGTAGATTTCCAGGAGAAATGTTTATAACTAACACCAAATGTCAATGAAGAGACACATGCCTTTAGTCAGATACTTACATTGACTAACGTGCACACATGCTGGGCACGAGTCACCAGCGATAAAACCTAGCGTTATTTACGTATTATGGAGACGTTGTATCCTCCAGTAATTACGTGATAAGGAATTCCATTGCGTCAATTCGTAGAATCTTTACATGGAAAGACCGTCACTAAACCCAAAACTATTTAACATTCCAATCTACCGTGACGTAATATTGAATTCGAGGCCTGATGAGGGACTATGCCTACGATATATGCTTCGAGATTACATACCTTCAATTAAAACATGTCCTGATTGGTTGTTCTTGTATTTGTAGGTTAAGGTGACTCTGTCTCTCTTTAAATATTCAACATCGATAAATTACTTTGGTTTTGTTATAGATTAATGCCATAGACTCACGATTATTGGGTATTCTAAGAATGCCCACAACCGACTGTCAAACCTGAAATAACATGACATAGCCTGGACCTATACAACAGTCATATCATATGTCAATTAGCCCTAATCTTATTTACATATAGCCTACCATGATACCTGTATGCATGGGTGGAATTGGATGACTTATTACTATTATCAAGTGATTTGGTTACAACTACCAGCTGATGAAACCATTCAATTCTTGGGGGGGGGGGGGGGGTCAGGCAACATGTTCGGGGAGGGGAGGTCGAAAGGTATTGTTTGATACGTAGCAAAGGCACTGCAGACAACATACGTTATCTGTTTTCTTCATATCTATCTGTCGGTCTATGGACATTAAAACTGGGCATATAGACAACCTTTATAAAAAAAATCTAAAACCTTTTGTTATTGCTGAACGTTGAGACGAACAGGCTCTTTGAAGGCTATAGTGGCAGGGCGTGCCATGTATATTCACGGTGAAACGCTAATTAATTCCACGTCACTGCGTGAAACTTATATTCTTTCTTAAATTGGAGATTGTGCCTTGAATAACAAAAAAATGTATCTTGCTTGAATGTAGCTTAAATTCTACCAGGTTTCATTCAAGTTCCGTTCGCATAGTTATTAGTTACCGGTATAATTACTTTGCAGATTAATTTTAATACATTTTCATTTCTGTATGCGAGACAAAAATACCATTAGGATGCACTTCGTAATTTCAGTTGATTTTCGTAAAGTTTCACTAAGAAAGGAAAATGAAAACAAAATCACAACAACATTTTGAAAATTTCTGCTTCAGTTGCTACTCGCGATGAAGGTGGTATATTATTGACAAAATGACAAATGATGTTATAATATGGTATATACTGGCCTTGTTTGTAATGACAATACTACATGCTTAGTTTCATGTCAGATATTATGTATAGAGAAATAAAGAGAAACTATGAGATTTCACCAAAGTTTAACTTTACTTTTACCAAACTGGGGGCACGTTCCGCTCTGTCCCCGGCTCCGTTGCCTTTACTCAATGATTTTATTATCTGTTATATCACTCATCGACAATATTGCAGCCATATCAGTCCGGCATGACATCGCCCTCTATTATATAATTTTCTATCACACTATAGATTCAAGATTTGTGACTGCATATATGCTCTCCCTTTAAGTTCTTACGTCACGTATTCATCCATATTATATATATCTAACGTCACGCCTCCATATAGAATGAAATAAGAAACACACACGTGTAAACATACCACCGGAGCAAGCAAATATATACATAATCAATTACGCATTGGAACTTTGAGGACTCGTGTATATTTATAGACCAATAATTGAAACATTTTATTTGTGATTAAGGAAAGAAAAGAAGAAAAGTGTTTTTCTTCAAATCGAATCTTCTAGACGCACGGCATCGGCCTTTTTACTCCTTAATTTCATTTACAGCACTTTGTTGACAACCAGCTTCGTCACGAAATTCAATTTGAGTATAGCGTTAAAATTTAGAAGCGATATATATTGTTGAATTATTTTTTTTAGCTTGTTCGAAGAATGTAAAAGTAAACATGACTGGACGAAAAAAAAAAGGACAAAATAAAGAACCAAGTGAGGTAGAGGGTATAAGACAAATTGATAAGTTGAGCGAAAACAGTGTGTGACTGTGTATCTATCAACTAAATTGAATTTGTAAACGATGGTCGTTACTCATTTGGTGGAAGGTTTTATCAACATTTGTAAAGATATAAATGAATATACTACGAATGCCCAGTCGGGCCATTAACACAAAATGGACTCGGTCATTCTACTCGCATGAAACATTTATATTTTGTAAATACAGATTTGTAATTTTCAATGGTTGAACCAAAGAGAGACTGACTGTGAGAGAGACGTGGAGAGAGAAAGTCCCGTAGAGAGTTAAAGAGTTTGGGATGAGTGCAGTGTAGATTCCAAGGCTTCCAGCTAACCTTTCCTCTCCACCTTCCCCTCCCCTCCCCCCACCCTCAGGCCTCAACACACACCCATCACAAACACTTTGCCTGGTTACGCATCCACTCTTCATGACTAGCGTGCAAGGAATCGGCTATTGTAAACAGGTAAAAGTAAACAAGACTGTAACACTCTACAAAGTTACCCTCGACAAGTTGATATCTATAAAATCCACTTGAATTATTTTCGCGAACGGCCTACCTGTGTTTGTTTATCATTCTTGTCGTATATTATTTTAACCGGCGTTTTTTCGCGCACAATTGGAAAACCACTTAACCCTTCTTGGTCAAAGTTATATTCGCTAAAACTATACATAAACCATGATAATACCGCCACGTCAAAATTCTGACGTCACGACATAAATTATTGGCATGCCACGCGAATGGGGGTCTGGTCGACCCGTTTATAATACTATCTCGTTAAGAGCTATCAGTTCCAGATCATTTCAACTGGAAGGGTCACAAGTTCATTGCAGCTAACTTCCCCCGAGTGCACTTTTATTGAAAGGTGATAATGCCTTCTAGTAAAACCGCACCACGTCTTGCGGGTATATATACTGGGAAGTGTATTCACCGACGAAAATCACGGAATCACAGCGGAACGGTTAACATGGTAACGACGCATGCGCAGTCATTTTCACATAGTTAACGAATGCTTCATTGACGAGTGTTAAAACCGGTTGCGTTCTTTAACCATATTCCATTTCCCACAAGATTTAATGGAATTACCGTAAGACCTCTTGCGAGACCTTTTGCTCATCCAATGAGGTGAAAGTTAGCGGGATAATTGATTAAAAGTGGCAATGACCGCAACTTGACAGTGCTCAGATATTTATTCATGTGCAAGATTGCTGCTATGTGAATGTGGTACGTTTAATGAATAGTGTTGTGTCTATACCGTGAGGAAAGAACATTCAAGATTTAAAATAGGCCTATATGTGACAATCATGCGTCTCACGAAAGCAGCAACAGAGAGGGTTTTAGCGTGGGGAGGGGGGCACGGGGGGGGGGGGCAGTGGGACATAATGACTGTCAAAAGTCCCAAACCACAAAATTCCCATCAAAACTTTCTGACAAAACGCATCCTTTGTGGATTCATATAATATGCCATAATTTCCTGTTGCATTTTTGTAACACGCTTTTTTATTGCATTTCTTTATTTCTCAGTAAAAGATCACATAATTACAATTTGTCTAATTTATCAACAAAACTGATGAACACTTCTTATTCATGAAAATTCTCATTTTTGTTTGTTTTGTTTTTACACACAAAACTGCCCTAAAAATTTCAAAGATTGCTTTAATTGAGATTTTCGGAAAGTTCACCCTAACCAAGATATTCGTACAGGGAAAGGAAGGAATGCAGCGGTCCTACTCACCGTGGTATAATGACATCTCGATGATAATCACTGATTTAAGTTCCATTCCAGTTGGTCACAATATTAGGAGGGGAAGGGGGGTGGGGTGAGGTAGCAGCGAATCCTTCTCGTTGACATTTCAATGCCTTCTTTTATCATTTCTTGCTGATTATATATAGAAAATTAATTACGGTTTATATTGCTTCTCATTAACATTCATGTAAATAAAAAAGTAACCCCCGCCCCCACGAAAAAAAAAGAGACAAGTTTTTATGGACATGCTTCGAAAAGTTGAGAAGGCAATATTTTTCTTGATTCTTATTTTAGAATTTGAGTTCCTTCGTTTTTTACTTCTTGGAAATATTTCAAAATTTTAACTGAAAGGCACATATTTTGTAAATTTCTTCTTTTTTTTCTTTTCAGAAAAACTTGCCCGGCTGACAAAAGAATTTAAATTTAATGGCGATACAAGTGGGTATCAACTATATTTGTCCAAGAAACGTGATACAATACCCTCTTAAGTAAATATTTACATGATTTTCTTCAGAAGAGTAAACGCTTTCACATGCGATTGTGTTGTCGTGGAATTCCGTCCATTCCCGGCGACGTCGTGACAATAGTGCGAGCCGTATATTGCCGAACACGTAACATTCCGTCATAAATTAGAGGGGAAAAATGAATAGAAAGCTATATAGCAAATAAAGATTTATGATGGATCTTTGCTTTCACGCTATCGCATAGACTTAAACTATATACCTCTTATTCACGAGGTTCCCGAAAATTGTTGACCTGTTGAAAAAAAAAATCACTGTAAATAAAGTAGCGAGGGTTCGATATGGATTATCCGTCTGGGGTATAGGGTTGAACCGGCATTGTACGGTAGGCTTCAACGAGCTAAACCCATGACTTAAATTAACAGCAAAGATCATCGTATTCTATAAACATATTCAACTTTTTTTGATCATTTGAAATCACAGTTTGACATATTTTTATCTCACATTTTTCTTGAAATAAGATTGTGATTACGTTTTTTGTACGGTTCGTAGAATAAGAAACCATTCGTCAATGATCACTCTAAGCTACCATACATTTCACAGCTACCAAACGTTACATTAATATGAAACCAAACAGTATCCAGGGTACAGAACTGGTCCCCCAGATAAAGCTCTTCAGGAAACAATAAAAAGAAAACTTCATGATTGTACCGGGAGGATAAATAGCTACAGTTCGCATTTCGTATTAAAAAAAAAGGCCTATATAACCACTTTTTGGCGACCTGTAGACCACCTAGGATATATACTGGTGTCTCGCCGCTGTTCCGAGGATTATCGCTCCTCCCTCTGTAAACATGCATAAACCCGTCACATACCAACGGTTCAATTACTTGCGATGAAGCTTTATTGAGAGCAGAGGTTTCTCTAGGATTATCACGAGTTGCTCTTTGAGTTGTAAGTTCGAATTTTTGCTGAAGTTGATAAGAAAAAAAAATTAAAACTAAAAAAGCAGCAGTTTCATGCACGATACCGTATTTTAACGACAAATGCAAATACAACAAAATGTGCAGCCATTTTGTACACACTTGAAAGCATAGGTTATTTACTTAGCCACGTGACACATTGGTCCCCTTCCCGCAGACGACAGTCACGTCACAATCGTGGTTATGTGATATGTAACCTTAATTCAAAGAGTGGGAATTTTTCTCTTTTTAAAAGTTTCCACTCTTGTGGCGGAGTGAAAAGCCCCTCTTATCAAAAAGTGACTTCATGTCAACTTATATAGTTCTGCACCCTATAGTGAGTGCTTCCACTCTATTAGAGCTAAAATGGCTAGAATTATTTGAAGGAAGGGACTGAAACCACTCGCAGATATATATTTAAACAAATTCTCACTGTATTAAATTAAGAGGTTCATGATCACTGGGTTGTATATATCATATAGGGTAAGCATTAAAATTTAACTTGAAAACTAAGAAATCATTGTGGTGAAATGAATCACCTATAGTTGGAACATTTTTCTTTCTTTCATGTCCTGCTACAAAACACCAGTGTGCCAGTGTGAGCAGTACCAATACCCTGTTTCAACCAGATAAAAGTTGCGAACTGTTCATACTGTTAGTAGCAGTGCTTTCGGACGGGACAGTATGACTTTAAAAATTTGTCCCAACTGGCTGAGAATGTCCAGCTTCAGAGCACTCGTCACGTGGTCATTATATATGAGCAGTATGAATATCATGTTTCTATCAGATTAAGGTTAGGAACTGTTTGTACTGTCAATACCAGTGCTTTGAGAGCATGATATTGGAGTACAGTTTAGAAAGGTAATAGCATTAGGAAATTGTCCCAACTGGCTGGATGATTTTGCGACGTAATGAATATTCATGAGTAATGAAGGTAGTGTGACGTCATTGGGTGCCAGACTTAAAAAAATATATTTGCAGACAGAATGCGCTCTCACCATGGAAGGGTCAGGGTGGTATATTCGCGTTCTCTCGCCGTCAGCGCTTAACAGCATGCGCTATACTATGCTTGTATTTTCTTGCCAGTGTAAGGTCTTCATGCCCTGCCAGTGGCGAAGAACTCCAAGTGTCTGCCACAACTGTTTGAGAATAATCCCTTCCTTAACAACGCTCACAAATATTCAGTTAGATTTCACTCGTACACTATAATCGATCGTGTCAAAAACTCTTGATATCAATTTGTATACCTTAATTAATATCAGATGAAAGGATGTAAAACAACTGGTTATGTTTGATGAAATTAAAAAAAAAACCCTTGAACAACAACAACAACAAATGCATTTTCCAATTATCATGCAGTTACCGTTTTTTTCGAGCTCATAACAGACCATAAGTGTGTTTTTTCGTATAATGCACCCTTGTTAAGTATATATATAGTTTGGTTACCAGTCAACGGGTATTTGGCTATAGATGTCTATAGATTGGCTATAGAATATGTATGAGATACGACATACAAACTAGCAACCGTCTGTGTGTGTTTCCTTTTCTTGTGAAACGAAAGGTTATTGTGAAAAGATATTACAAATATACACCTATACATTCAAAGTATTCTATAAGTCGCATACGTTTTAAGCGCAACATATGTAAGCCTACCAAACACACCAAAACTGTTGTATAGTTATCAGCACCGTATCTCGTATTTCGTTATAATAAACTTCGAATGAAATGTGCAGTTGCTGCATCAATTTACAAAGAACTTTGAAACCAACAGATCTGACACAATTTTACAGTCCGGAAAAAAAACTGCGAAAGAAAAAGACGTCTTTACTGTTTGCTTACTTCTATCCCATTATCACAAAATTCATCACCAAACATAACACCATAAAAATTTGGCATATTTTCAAATTCTGTATTTTTCAAGAATTTTTGCAAAAAAATAAATATATATCACCTATTTTTTTTCAGCGAAGACCTACTTATAAGCGACTGTATGAAACTTGCACCATTTTGTCCCTCAATATTTTACTCTATAATTTTCAGACACGGAAGAAACGCCTCCAGGGTAGTCTAACCGGTATATGACCATAAAACGTGACGATTTTATTTGAAGAAAAAGGCGAACGTGTGAGATCTGTTTAGGTTGTCTTCCTCTCGTTTAAATTTATTTTGGTAAAAAGACCTAGGATTTCTCAGAATTTCTTCTTAAATTTTGTATACGTTTTGTTATTATGTTTTTTAACGATGCGTGAAGTGAGTTCTTGAGGCAATTAATGGATATTTTTAAATGGCCTTGATTATTTTCTCTAAACTCTTTTCGGTTTAAAATCGTGTGGAAACCTTGAGCGGTTCATCGCCCCAATAGAACGTGTTGTCGTTATTTTGCCAACCTATGAAATGAATTGATAATATTATTTTATTTGACACGTCGACATTTACTTTTAACAATCTGCATACTGATAACACAGTCGTTGGTATTCAGGGGGCCAGAGGTATAATGGTAAGGCGAAACGTCATATCGCAGGTAAACAACCCCTCCCCCTCTGCTATCCCTAATTCTGTTCGGATAGGCTAATTTCCCTTGAGTCAATATCATGCTGTAGAAATCCTGGATGATTGAAACGATCAGGGATGCTTTAATCATTGGTGGGGGGGGGGGTCCCTATGTTGCTAACATACATACCACTAATTGTAGTAGTGATCGTGTTTGACCACCCCACCCCCATCCCTATACTGTACTTATACTCTTACTCGTAACTCGATAACTGGTACTCCGGTCCTCACGTATACTCGGGACACTGTACTCCACTACATAGCTATACAAGTCTTCCTATAATGGTACAGGTGGCCAAAGTGATCCCGCGGCAGCAAATTTTCTTATGTGACTACCCAATTAGAACCATGTGACATTTTAAATCCACATACAAGGATATATTTCCATTGTTTGTTTGCCACGGTATAGTATAGTAGGCATGTACGTCCTCAATTGTTGCGTGCCTAGGATTACAACTTCACTGTGGACCGCATGATAAATTTCGCACCCACCCATTTCATATTGGATTGTATCATAGACCAGTGACCCCTCCCTGCACCGACTTATTTTAGCAGTTATAATGTACGGTAATTTCTCACAGAAAAGCATGTTTTACCTGATTTAAATCTTACACACTACCACGTATCTGGAAGTCACCCACTCGCTTTGCGTGTATAGTATTTTGAATAAAATCAACACGCGAAAAGAAGTGGTTACGGATTTCCCGCCATCCATCAGAAAGCGTAACTTTTGATTGGTTAAAGACACCAAAGCGATTGACCAATTGTATGGCGTGGTTGTGTCGCCGTCTGTAGCTCAAATCTTCAAACACGCTGGTTGCGTTTTGAGATGGCTCTCAGCAAAAGTAAGGGCGGCTCGCTATCTTTTTAATAAGTTGTGCATTTCCCGTACGAACGCGGTGAGCGGACTTTTTTCTCATCACACATGTAGGTGATGGTTGTACGCTTTACCAGTTGATAAAAAAAAACAAATATCACCTTGAATCTGGTTCGCAAAATAAGCTCATCTTGTTCAGCAATACTCATACTAAACTCAATCATGCTGCATATTGAAATGCCTGTATATGGTAAGAATATCGAACAACGTGAATGAAACTGATCACATCGCCTTTTCGACTTGATGTATATACATATTTAAATGGAAAAATTCTTATTTTAATTGATATTACACCTCCCCCCCCCTCCCCTCCTCAATTTCCACATGTGCCCCTCCCTCCCCCAAAGAGGGATTTTACTCACCCCTTCCATCCTTCAGTCAGTTCATTCAGTTAACTGGTAAACCACCAATAGAATAGGAAAGCAACAGGACAGATGTATCTTTATACGTGAGTATTTGTGCAGGAACACAAAGGATATAATGACATATAATTACAGGTCAGGATTTTGTAACGTGTTACGTAAAATGATGGCGCTATATATGTTTTCATGCGATTCAACACTGAAGTTAACGGATAAGAATATATGTGATGGGCACAACAATATCATTGGCTGCTCTATTTTACTTTTAACAGAAATATAATTTGTAATCTTCGTTAACTTGCTCACTGTTGTAATGATTTCAGCATTAGTAACGCGACTTACAAGGAACATACAAACCTAGAACAATAGGCATCAAGCTATTTGATATAGAGACATCTGTGATAGTTTACTATACCTCAACAGCTAAGAAAAATATGATTCCATTGGTAATATAACGTGGTTTTTATTACAATATCGGAGACAAGTTCAGCAAGGTCTCATTACGAAATCGTTGTATTTTCATGGTCAGGGATTTCTAACATATTGTTTATATTTACTACAGTACTCATTTTCCTTACTGATACCGATATGAATATTGTTCATTGCCAACCGAACGCCACTGGAGCTCCATGACTTTTTATACCTCAGCCCACACCCCCAACACTCGTCTTCCTCACCCCTCCAGTGACCGGTTTTTCAGGGACATCGCTAAATAGAAAGTGGCTATGTATTGCCTGGATGTATTCACAGATGCCCACTGGCAGCGGGCGTCCTTTTGAGGGCGCTGGACCTTGAAGGCCCAAAATCTTGTTCGATAATCTGACATTGGTCACGGTTTTGTCCAAAAATATATTTCTAAAACATTGAAAGTTCCTGACATTACATAATATTACACTGCTTTCATTATTCACTGATCCATCCATTCATCTGTCCATCTATCCGACCTTACCTCCGTCAGTCCGTACTTCCGTCCGTCTATATTAGTTTTAAGTACAGTCAACTTATGTGATTGATAAAAAAAAAAAAAAAAGTGATGGCGCCACAAAAAAGTCGGAAGTTATTACCGAGAACAAAGTGTCAACTTCAAACAGATGTTTTTCTCTGCCACCTTGACCCATATTAATGACCTAGAAAATTATCTAATGAGCTCACGAATCGTAAGCAATTCTAAGAAAAGGAAACGAAGCAGGGAAATGATATTAATAAAAGGTTGAGTGTGGTAATGATAGTTATTATAATATACAGGTACAACCTTACAATTCGAAGATATAGCTTTAGTGAGTTTTGCTCTTTCTTTTCGCTGTTATGGTCATCCTTCATCTTTCTATTGATTCTTTATCTCTTTATCGTCATTAATAATAATAGTGGTTCCATGCACACGAACGTATCGGCCACCGTAGTTCGAATTGTAGCCTATATATGCTATAAAACCGTCCGAGGAAGGGACGGTGGTG
>KN884102.1:14481-32017 GCA_000934455.1 Apostichopus parvimensis
TATAAGTTCACACTCACAGAGCGAAGATGTCTAACTAAGTTAACCACAGTATTATTTTGTAGTCCAATCGTACACAAATCTCGTAGCCTGTTCACATATTACTGTACATATAGACATGAACTAACTGAAAGTACATTTCTGACGGTTGTGGCTAGTTGTCCGATCGTCGATTGAATAAATGTTAGGCCTACGCCGTTCTGAGAGAAACATCAGGCCATAGGCTAGGTCTAGAGGAAGATATTTACGTCCATGACTGAGTAGTCTTGTTCAAGACATTGTATATCTGTTTTCACTACTCACGATCTCGAAATCTTCCAGCCCGCCCTCTATTCACACTCGGTTGGATGTCCAGGTAAGTCTTGTCCATTGTGGAAATCGAACTTGTCAATGGTATCATCCAGTTGGGACATTTTTTCTATACAATACTTTCATGTCCCGCTTCAACGCACATGGAGTTGTTGGGAGTTGTTAGGAATCTGATGTGTCTGAATCGGACAATGAAAATAAATGTCGGTGCCAAAACTTGTCCATAAGTACCTTCTTTCAGTGAGTTAACCATAGAAAAAAAACAGTAATTAATATCGTCATTCATTTTGAGTTGTCACTCGACTATGACCATGCATTATTCTAAAAATCCATGCGAGCAATGAATTATAGTCACACCAGACTTCTTGTAATTATTATGTCCGTATACTCGTAAATATCCTACCATGCATGGTTGCCTGTAACTTGTTCGTACTCAAGGTTGTTATTCTCTACACCTGCACGTTAATTTCCAAGAAATCACCCTGGAAATTGAGCTTCCGACGCTCATGAAATAACAGCTGAGAGAGGGAGAGTTCATTAGTTCAGTCCCTCAGATGCAACACAAAATAACATGTTTACATTACAAATTGTCGTGACTTTACGGTTTTATTGTAGCCTATTTGTAAAACGCGGCGTACTCTGCTGCAAGTTCGTGTAAACCACAGGCTCGTGTATTAATGTAACCTCTCAGTGCGGTGTATATCATGGTTACCAGGTTTGCCTGCGACTCAAACGCTCAACAAATTTGTCATTTTTGTGGGCTTTTAAATCACCAAACTGACAACCCAGCGAACACAATTATGTTTTTAAAATATCAGGAAAGTTGTTTTCACAAAATATTGTGTTTACATTATTAATAACGTTTTTAATAACTTTAACTGTTGAGTCTTTAGGAGAGCTGGAGAAAGGCGTCACAACATTTTCTAAACCTGACATTTTGATATTAGCATAACGTTTACACAACGTTATAGAAAACGTTTTAGGAATGTTGACATAACGTTGTGTAAAACATTTTAAGAACGTTAAATGATGAGTCAGTAGAACGTCAGGAGAGCGTTTTCTACTACAATATTACGATATTAGCTTATACGTTTCAACAGCGTTTTAGCAATTTTTTTTATAGCTGCTTAGATAACGTTACAGGAATGTTGGTATAACATTGTGTACATGTATTTAGAATGTTAAATGTTGAGCCATGTTGAGAACATTGTCATGTTTCTACGACAACTTTTCGATAGTATAGCATTACACAACGTTTCATAAAATATGTAACAGCTGTTTAAGTGCATTCTAGGAACGTTAGCAGACAGTTGTTGACAATGTCATGACATCTAAACTCATTTCGAAACTGTTCTGCAAGTACATTAGACAGGTTATTCGAGCTGTGAAGGCAATGAAACATGAGATTCACAATGGTTGGCACTGTATGGTGCTTTCAACACTGTCAGAAAAGAGTTAAAACTTGCTTGAACGTTTTCTGTACTAACAATTTATTGCAATAAAGCACAAATCATTGACATTGTACATGTAATAGAGAACAATCATCTCTCTGAAGATCAACCTCCTTCTTCCAAAGAAGTTATCTCCCTCTAAACCAACTAAGGTTGTTACTGGTCGCTGGATTACCATGTTGATGTCTAAACACACGTTGGTGCCTAAACTCACGTTGATGTTAAAACTCACGTTGATGTCTAAATTCACGTTGATACCTAAACTTACGTCGATGTCTAAAACCACGTTGATGTCTAAAGTTAAGCTGATATGTCTAAAATCACGTTGATGTCTAAAGTTACGTTATATGTCTAAAATCACATTGATGTCTAAAGTTACGTTGATGTCTAAACTTTCGTTGTTATCTAAAGTTCCGTTGTTGATCTCACGAAATTCAACAAATATCACCAGCGCACGAGAATGCGTCGTACCTACTACTATTACAGGCTAGAGTACCATATAGTAGTATTAGTAGATATTTCTCAGTACATCAGCTAAATCTATCTTTTTATTTACTACTGTAGTAGGCTAATACAGTAATAACAAGGATATGTATTGGCATAAACTGAAAATTATTTGTTGTTTTGTGTATACTGTTCTAAGAATAAATATCAAAATGTTGTTACTAAATACCATTTCAGTATTGTGTTTGTTGGGGGTTTTAAAACTTGCTTCCACTGGACACAGCAACTTAAAAAATTGTTTGCCTGCGCTGAGTAAAACTTGCGTCTATGCTGCTGTCCTCAATGAAAACATGCACTTTAAAATATACTTCTAAAGGAACACGCAATACTTAGTTGTAATGACCCTGGCCTGTTCGTAATGGAATCGTATAGCAGTTGGTCTATAATGTGTACAAACAAAATTAAATGATGAAACCTTTGACTAATATACAATAACAAATGACTGTCAAATTGTGAAGCGGGAAATTTGGCTGTAGACTAGTTACCAAATATGCAGGCCTGGTCGGCATGCAATGCAACACTGCTGTACGGTAAATTTTGAAAGTGTTATATATGCTATGCATATACGCTGTAAATGTCGAAAATCAAGTAAAACGAGTGTCTAGACAAAATACCAGCATAAAAATACTGCATTTTTAATGTGATTTTAATTAGCCTCAAATAATGTGTATATGTCGTGAATGTCGGAATTCAAGTAAAACGAGTGTCGTGACAAAATTCCAGCACAAAAATACTGCACTTTTAAACTAATTTAATTGAGCCATTAAAATGATGTGTGCATATGCTGTTAAGTAAAACGAGTCATATTTGCAGTTTCTTTGAATATTTTCTTGTTTTCTGAAGAATCGTATTAAAACACCTGTAATACATGTGTGTAAAATGTTGTATTAGAAACATTATTTAAATGTAAGTAAAATATTATAATGTTATCATATGATATTTGTAAAACGTTATACAATTTTTTTAATGACATTTCTACGATCTTTTCAAAATGTTATAAAAGCGTTATGTGTTTGCTTTGAATAATGGTTATCATGTATATCATATTATGTGACGTGTTAGTCTATTCGATGATTAACAAGAAATCGTCATCACGGAGAGAACTTAATTAAAGGGTGTGAAGACTCGCGCAAAAAGAACGTCTAATGCCGGTAATCTGACCTAGTTTCGAATGAGGTGTAACAGAAGTTTTAGACAACACCATCGATCCCAGAAAATACACACACAGCTTGCTACCGTCGGTAATTAGACATTATAGTGTACATTCAGTACATATACAGCTGCGGTCAATACCCACAACACAGTGTATAAACGATACAGCGATGGACATATCAGGTCCAGCTAAAGATGACAAGGTATCACGTTTCATTACTGTCTGCATTTTGTAGCGACACGAACAAAACGTCACTTGCAAGCAACAGAAACTTAACTTTTTCAGAGCGCGGCACGCGGTTTGGGGCGAGTCTTCAATGCCTTTAAAAGATTTTGAATTGTTCGATATTAAAATTGATTTTGAAATACATGCATGGGTAAGATTTTCATTTAGGCTACCTAAATTTGCCAAGTTGGATATTTGTCCTCTTTTGATCACGTGATCTCTGACGTTTTACATTAATTAGTTACACTGAAAACTTTCACAAGTCTGCCTCCGCACATCAGACACACAAGTGGACAAGTTACGTGGCGGACCTAACCAAGGAACACCCTTCACATATACCAGCACGATATTATGGACATCTTAGTACCCGTCAATTTTCCACACAATGCATTTCCATGCCAACCGCATAATGTTAACCGATATAGCACCAGCTATAAAACAAACAGATGTTACACTATCTCATCCCCATGTACATGTCACATATATATACGGATTAGATAAGAAGACATATCTGTGTGATGCGATCTTTAAAGTACCCTCATGCCTTCAAATACACGCACCTGATATGGAAAGTTTGGTTGGTAGAATAAATGTACACTGCAACTTTATAACACCCTGCACTCGCGAGTTTAACCCACTCGTTGTTGACATGCACCATGATCACCGTGTAAGCCACGGCATCGTGACTTTAAGGCGGCGGTAAGTTAAGAAATTTCTTTTAGATTGGATATTTGACAGAATGGCTGAGTGAGGGAACTGGAAAGAATGGTTATAGTAATATTGTAAGGACGAGAAATAGACTGACATTTAATCTAACGAATATGTTTATCTGGAGCAGGGATGCTTTTAGTCGCACTTCTGTAAGTAGCAAAATCAAAGGAGGTTGGGTTGAAGGAGGTGGAGAGGGAAGGGTGGGGGGTTAGGGTTGAGATAGGGTAGGACCGGGAGGGAGGTGGAGGTGCTTCTAACACATGCTTTCGTGAGGGAAGCAATGCACTTCGCATCTTTTTTTAGTCTGCGATCAAAATCCTTAGTATAGAGATTGGAATAGAAGTTTTCTGCCTCTATTAAAATATCATCAGAATGTTTTCAAAACGTGATTATCCTCAGTAATTAGTTCATTAATAGTATATACAGTAAAAGTTTTGTTACGTGTTCTACAATTGATAAAAACTCTTCTCCCCTTTCTCTACCCGTTCGAGCTCTTGAGCGTACAATAATATCATTTAATTTAAAGTCGTAGAACACTTGTAATGTTGCTCTAGGATTACATGGTAAACGTTTAGTCTTATTGGTTGGATTAAAGGAATGCAATTGTTCATTTCAAGCGACTGTTTCGAGATCATCATCATCATCATCATCATCATCATCATCATCATCATCATCATCATCATCATCATCATCATCATCATCATCATCATCATCATCATCATCCATCACCATCACCATCACCATCACCATCACCATCACCACCACCATCACAACCACCACCACCACCACCACCACCACCACCACAAATAATACGCCATCTAGTGTATTCTATAGGCATATATAGACAATAAATTAGGGCTATAACTATAAGTTTAAACGCAAGGTTGTAATGTTAATAAACACTATTGGTTTGTGTGTATGCCTGTGTGTGTGAGAGGTCAATCCATCACCCCAGGGTCCGCCCTAAAGGAACACATGAGCTATAGGAGGAGTTGTCTAATTCTTCTCCCAGACTGAAAATTGCAAAGTAAAATCCCTGCTGAACGTTTTTACCCCATGCCCCTTAGCTGAAAGGTCATCCAAGTAAAGGGTATGATTGTTTCTTTTTCGTTGATTTACTAGTTCTTCAAATTTATAATATAATAAAGACATAGATTTACCAGTATTCACAGTGTCCCTGTTGCGTGAGTTCATTATGGTCCTGCAGTGCAAACTTTACCAACTAACAGAATTTAATTATCCTCGGTGACGGTCAAAAGCCGCTTGCTCACTGGGGCAAGTATTACATTCAGGGACGTAGCTAAGGCCTGATGATTGGGGGGGGGGGGTAGTGTCTGAAATTCCAACTGGGTGGGTTTTGGAGCAAGAAAATTCCGACTGCTGTCCCCTCCCCCCCCCCCCCCCCCCTCGTACTACACGTCATGACTAACATGTCGTACGCGCGCGTAGCGCGCGGAAATTTTTTCCGATACATTTGTACACTGGCCCTCACTTCACAAACTTATTAATCACTCTGGCTAAGCAAGTAAGCAACTGAGTAAAGTTATCTGCTTTAGGCTACATAGACTACTAAATACAAAAGCTATGTTAATGTAACAAAGGGGATTTTTTTTCCAACAAATCATATTCGACGACATAGTGAATTACCAAAAAATACAGTGTTTTTTACTAGCACGCTTAATATTGTTTTTTTTGGGGGGGGGGGGGGGGCTATTTATCACCCACATAAAAAAATTCAATTGTTCATTTCATTCCAACTGAGCATTTGGAATGAAGTGAACAATTCAACATTTTGCAGAAAAATGTTGAGTTGACGAGATGTGATAAGTTGTCAATTAAACATTTTGCAGAAAAATGTCCAATTGACGAGATATGATAAGTTGTCAATTAAACATTTTCAGAAAATGTTTCAATTGCTCAGTTCAAGCAACTGAGCAATCCAACATTTTCTGATTTTTGATCAGATTTTATCTTGTTATCTAAACCATTTACTGAAAAAATGTCAACTTATGGGGCAAGGTTTTTCTTATTGATGGCACTTTTAAGCTTCCGTAGATTAACATTGAAGTGTTTTCATTGTATACCATAGAGACAATGTATATCCTGAATTTACTTGAAGCTAGCGAACAGGGTCAACCCATAGCAAACAGGGTCAACCCATAGCAAACAGGGTCAACCCATAGCAAAATCGATACATAAATTATCCGAATTGAAGCTGGCGAACGTTTAGTTCTATTAGAATTTTTTTTTTTAGAGTATCGAAAATCAAACGAAGTTTTGTATGGTGGAGTATAAGGATCGCGAGATACAATTTCTCAATGTGACAGGGAAAACGTGGTAAATATGACTGATCAAAGGTCAATTTTGACCGAAAATTTTAGGTCAATCACAATTTACAAGAATATGTGAAAATTAGAGTGCGACAGTCGGAAAATAAGAGTGCGACAGTCGGAAAATTAGAGTGCAAAAGTTGGAAAAATTAGAGTGAGACAGTCGGAAATTCCGACTGTCGCACTCAAATTTTCCAACTATCGTCAGTTTTACCAAGACGTCCCTGATTACATTACATTTAAACCCATCACAATGACCAATATAATTGTTACTAAATGAAGCCGGGTCGGACATTGAAATAGAAAAGCCGGAGACAAACGCGCACAATACAATACAACAGCAACAAACAAACATATATCCATTCTACTTGCGAGTCACGTGACTTCGGATGACCTCAGATCTCTAACAATACTGCCGAGGAATAGTACAGGGGGTAACCGCAAGAGTGAATTACACCAGGCATTAACTTTGTTAATGGAGTTCGACTTTAATGTAGTTAATCGCCCCCACTTACAACACTTGTCATGCTGGAACGGTTGTATACACAGTTACTGAGCTATAATAGTGCAGTCCCTCTTCCTTCCGTTCAAGATCCACGCAACTCGTGACAGGAACCACTAAGCATAATCTGTATGAGCAAGCCGCCGAAGTATTTGTTTACAAAAAAACCCGTGAATAAATCTGGGCTGAGCCAATGCAATATCTTGGCAGTGTAACCTGCATTGATCAATCTGGGATCGAATGTCATCACTATCTACTTGTGACTTTTTGTTTTAGTTTAATGTATATTTCCAGGATATTTATGACAATCACGTCCAGGGATCGTATTCCATATCATCACTGGGTAAGCATATTCACCATTATCCTTCTGTGTTCCTCGTCACTACTATATACTTACGATGTGTCCGATTTTGAAATTTTTAATCACAGTTAATTTACTATGCAGTATTATTACAAGTAAAATGATTTAAAAATCCACCCTGTGTGAGGTAGCATTTAAAACAGCTCCCATCAGGAGCTAGTGAAAGAGACTTCCTGCAGCAACTCTTCGATGTATTTTTGTTTTAGATGCGAAATGCAAAGCGACATGTTTCGTATTTTTAACACGTATGATTTAGCGCACAGTGTCTGCACACTTACGTGAACAAGCCATTGTTTGATATTATAACAATGAAAAGGAAAAAGGGTACTTTTCAACTTCTCATTAACAGTATAAGGAGCACATTTAATTTATGAAAAAGTTTGGGACCACCCGACCACTTTACCATACCCTTACCACTCCATATTCCTGCGTATAGATGTGTAGTAGGCCTATATGTAAGCATTCCAATAATCCGAAGGAGTCATATGTGTATACATTCTGTTTCACGGACATTAAAAACAGGCATAAATTTACTGACGTGTGCATGCATATTGGGGGGGGGGGGGTACATCATGAGGGATTGGTGGTATGGTTAAAGTGACAAGAGTATTTATAAACACAACCTTGCGTTTAGGGCTACTCATAGACCTATGTTATAGTCTAAATATGTCTCAGAATTTGTCCCCAAAATTCTTTTTTTCTTTGCGGGTGGGGGGGCGGATCCCAATACAGGGGAGTCGGCTTCAATCCTAGGGTCCCACCCCTCCTTTTGCAAAAAAAGCTTCATTCGCCTCTGGCCCTTCCACACAAGTGCAGCCTCATGGCTAAATTAGTCAGTGGGGTTTCCAATTTGGCCTTTCCACAATGCGGTGAAATGCTGTGCGTGTATGTCACCTCATAAATCACAATCCAATTAGAAAAATGGAATTGTTCGGTCGTTCAGTTTTTTTTTATCATATATCAGGGGCGGATCCAGGATTTTGAGAAAGGGGGGGCCGACATCCCGATGGTAGCACTTTAGTGATCTGCGTCCTGGGGGAGGGGTCTAGGGGCATAGGCGTAGGAGCCTAATTTGATTTGGGGGGGGCTGTAACGACTTGCCCGAAAAACATAACCAAAATTTTTCTCTCAACATCTTAATGTGCATATTATGTAGGCATTCATTGGTTATTACATCACATGCAAATAACCGATAACTGCCTATATGATATGCACATTAAGATGTTGAACGCGCGCGGAGCGCGCGAAAAATTTTGGTTATGTTTTCCGTGTTATTACCCTTCCATATTGGTTATAACTATTGGGGAAGTCGTTACAATAATAACGATAATAATATTATCAGTTTAACCATTGAAAACGGATTGCATATTGCCCGAATTTTCACCAACAAAATTGAAAAACACACTGCAGATTTTTCTTCTTTCAGTAGGTGCCCGAAAAATTCTCAGCATATTGCCCGAATTTTCACCAAAAATTTTGATTGGGGGGCTGCAGCCCCCAGCCTAGTCTAGGGGGAGTCTAGGGGGAGGGGTTGTCCACCTCCCCCTTGGAAATTTTTGGTTCATTGTGAGTGCTTAGATGCAAAATGGTGAAACATTTCGCCAAAAACTAGAAAAACCAGAAACGATGCAGACACGCTTTTATTGTGCATATATTTTTTCTCGATAGACACATATTTAACAACGCTCAACAGTGCATATAGAGCACTACAATGGATACACTATTATTGTGTCGATTCGTTTTTTCTTTTGCGCGAAAATTATGACACCAGATTCACCCCAAGAAAAAACATAAAACAAGATATATTCAATGAGATAATTATGATATACTTAGCCAATACGGAGGTTTTCCACTACGCCCCGGCGCGCTGTAATGTTCCCCCAACCCCCACTTCGCCCGCGTGATTGTTTTTCCAAGGAAAGTTGTGGGCAAGGGCTAACCAAACTCTGCTATTTCGGATATTGTGTCAGTGATATTCGTCGAAAAACACTTTCTGGCTCTTGTTTCCCGCTGTTAGCATCACTAAGGGATCGGCAGCAGCCGATTACCATCGGGAGAGCACCCGTAACCTATTTTCTGAACCCTAACCTTGACTTTGAACACATTTTGCAAATTCCTGAGGACCTGATTTGCCCACAGCTTTCCTGGGAATTAAAATAACAACGTGATAACAACTTGCAAGTATAAGAAATTCTTCGAAACGTACTAGAAAGAACAGGAAATGGATCACTGTAGAGGATTTACAAAGCTCATCCTTCGAGGGTGGCAAGTAGCATATTCATCCACAATCTCTTCAGAATCCGAAGGTATGTCCCTATGTACAAAGAGCATCATCAACGCATTTAAACGATCCTCCGTCATCGTGCTGCGGTACCTATTTTTAATATGGCGAAGAGATGAGTTACTACGCTCTACACTGGCACTTGTGACGGGGGTGATTAATATATAATAGGCCTGATAATTGTCTTAGTTTCAAATTTGGAATAAAAACGATCGCGTTTCAGGGAAGAGCAACTGGATATATTAGGCTTTTCTTTCACCAAGTTATGCCTATTAGGAATTTGAAGTACTCCCACATAAAAAAAAACGCAACTGATTTCCAAAAAGGGGGGGGGGCCGGGGCCGGGTCGGCCCCCCTGGATCCGCCCCTGTATATTATTATCAAATGTTAATAGTTTGCATCTGCACGGCAACTGTGTCAAAATATGTACTTATTAATGCATCACTAATATTAATTTAGGATTATCACCGTAAGCAAATAGTCTATAACAAATTTCCTTTTGATGGTATGCATCTTTTCGTTTGTACATTCACAGTTTTGCAGCATAAACACCACACCATACTAGCAAACACTGCAATACTCATTCAGGACAACTTTGAGCGAGGAAGTTTGGAAATATGGCCGACCAGGCCGACAGAGTAGTCTCTCTGTATCGACGGGCCTTCAATCCATACACGTTTGTGGTGTACCTTACCATAGCCTCAGTTGCAGTCACAACATCTTCCGGTTACCTATCGAGTGTACTAAGTACGATTGAACAACGTTTTCAACTAAAGAGTACCCAGTCGGCGCTGCTATTCACAATCGACGATGTAGTAAGCTTCAGTTCGGTTCTATTTATAACTCACTTTGGAAGCAAAGGCCACAAACCTAAGATTCTTGCTTTTATTTATTTATCTGTTGGAATTGGGACTCTTTTTCAAGCGATGCCGCACTTTCTCTATGAGCCACCGAATTCATTGCAACCCAGCCAAGGAGGTGGGGGAGGTGGTGGAGGAGGTGGGGGTGGAGGTGGTGGGGGTGGGGGTGGGGCTGGAGGTGGACAAGCTCAACTGAGTTCTCAGTACCTCTGTGACAATAGCTCGTACATAATCGATAACTGCACAGCGGAGGACATCAAAAACTCTGGAGCATTGTGGTATCAAGCATGGTGGATCTACGTTGGCAAAGCTTTAGCTGGATTCAGTATCTCCGCACATCCTTTGGCGATTACGTACCTTGATGATAGTCAACAGCGCAATTACCTGCCTATATTCATCGGTAAGAACCATGAAGTAGTTGGACTGAAATCTTTAATTATAATTTAACCCAGTGTCATGTTTAGTTTATAAAGTTTATATACGATACAATGTTCCCTTAAGAAAACTAGCCTTTCGAAGAGTTAAGCCTCTCTCTGCTTTACGTGCTTTTCCATGGTTGGTGTATAGAACACTGTGGCTTGAGAGTTTGACCACTCCGTTTTGACTAAAAATGGGTCCTAGTAATTGGACTTGGTCTCGAACTTAGAGTCGTCTCGTTTGCTACAACCTTTCACATAACTGCAACATATAGCATTATCTATTCATCCTTTTCTTTAGGGCCTTCTTTTTCTTTGATTTAAATAGCAATTATTTTTGGGTTTCGCTCAACTGGTTCAACTCTTGGTAGCTTTGTGGCCCAGCAGTGTCTCAGCGTCCCGTCCACCTGGCCCCACTACGATGATACGACCATCACAGACCCAAATGATCCGCTTTACGTCGGTGCTTGGTGGTTAGGGTTTCTGCCCATAACTTTAATGGTGGTTTTCCCTGCCATCCTGATATTTTTCTTTCCTAAGAAATGGCCACCTCCTCCTTCTCCTGCTCCTTGTCATGAGAACATTGCCCACAGGACCATAGAAGACGAAAACAAAGAACAATTAGTGACATCATCACAGGAGAGTGGTAATAAGACTGATACAGGAGGAGATCATGTGGGGAGAGGTCAAGGGAAGGAGGACGGACAGAGAGAGGAACCTAAAGAGAACAAAGAAGAGGTGACCCAAGGACAACCACCACGCAGCTTACTGCAGAGAATTGGAATCGGGATATTAGGTATGTCGAAAGAGAATGCTTATTTGCATGGAACGCCGAAATATGTCGATTCATCTTAAATATATGACCATTAACTGGACACAACCCGTTAGATCTTGTGTCGTTAGATGTGTCAAGAGCTGAATCAGAAAAAAATTACGCCACCCCCCCCTTCCCATCCTTCTTTTTTTTTAGCTCTTCATTTGTCCTCCCGGCACCATAGGCTTACAATGAAAATGACAATATACAATGCTTTATCCCATGTTTTGCTGGCCGGGCCTTTATATATCCCGGACCACGAATTGAGACCCTGTAGACCCTTCACACTACCGCCTTGATCTCCCCACCTCCTGATCTTCTCTTAATGGGAATGCAGTTAACATATTGGAGCGTCTAAACGGGAGCCAGTACATAACTAAAATAATACAAAGTCAGGCTAAAAAATGTATACATCGTATCAAACAGAGAGATTGTGCACAATCAAAAACCTGTAAGTTTATTTCTCGGAAATCCTAATCCAATCATTGGTTTGGAGGATGGATGCAGAGAAAGGGAAGATCTTTCTAACTTCATTGTTTATGAGAGTAAACAAGGTCTATAGTTTTAATTGTTGAAGTTGAATTCAAATACTTAGCAACTAGTGACCAATTTAACGTGATCTTTGTTAGTTTTAAGTTGAAATATGAAATACAATAATTGTGGCCTATTATATTTGGTGTGACCAACCTCACTCATTCTTCTCCTTTACCATCATAATTTTTAAACACAACTTATTCAAACTGAAAATGTTTATCTCTTTAAGGCCTTGCTGTTTTATTAATTGGTCCTTTTTATTGCAAATCTCTTAACAGATCTTGCCAAAGCTTTGTTACGGGTCATGAGAAACTGGATCGTTATAAGTTTAATGTTTGCCGATCACATGTTATCCTTCTCCAGTTTCCCGGATGGTACATACGCCTCTAAATATCTGCAGTATGAGTTCCATCTATCAGCTGCTGACGCATCTGCGATACGAGGTAAAAAATAAAATTGTTTTAAAAATGAATATTTATATGTATAAGATTGACGTCATCAGTTAAGGATTGCCTTCAAAAGTATAGAGTGTACTACACCAAATTGTCCAAACCCTTATACGAGGGAATCTGAGGAAATGTTCTTCTTTGTGAAGGATATATGTGATGGACGTGTGTTCTTTTGGTCATGGAAATGCATTTTCTGTAGTATAGATCCTAACAATAAAACCTGACTGTGATAATAAATTGTGTTCTAAAGAAGAACAATGCATATGCATGACTTTGACCGTTGACGTCATCAATTGCCACTCAGGATTACTTTCAAATTATGGAGTGTTCTAAAAGAAATGGAACAGTCAGCAAAGGTATACTTTATTGGTATTACTTAGTAGTATACAAATTAATTAAACCTTCATATTGTATCATTATATGCCATCTACAATTCCGCTTTCGTTTAACCGTCAATTTTCGGACAACTTTATTAAAAATTACGTAATATTATTCAAAGGGAAATTGCAAGTTGATAAAACTGAGAAAATGTTTTACATAATTATGCTATTGTCCTTGTATACCAATTGATCGCTTCTCGGCCTTTTGGCTAAGATCATGTGTAGTATCTGTTCCCACACAGTCACAGTCCCGATGCAAGGGGACTGGGGCTGAGAGCGGATCAGTCGTTTGGTAGCTTGGTTTCGTGCCCAGGTTCTTTCCTGGGTGACTTTTCCTTAAAAAGAAGTATCTGCTCCCTTTCGAGGGGAATGGTGATGTAATACCCGACGATGATCACACAGTCACAGTCCCGATGCAAGGGGACTGGGGTTGAGTTGAGAGCGGATCAGTCGTTCGGTAGTTTGGTTTTCGTGCCCAGGTTCTTTCCTGGGTAACGTTTCTTAAAAAGTACCAATTGAAACATTCTAAGAAACCGTTTAATTAATTAATCTGTTCTTATGTGGAATATTTCGTCGGCCTTACCCATTTTCATATTAATCCATAGCTTAAAAAACAAACACTTTGTAAATTTTCGACCTTTTCCTTCACTATGAGAAATGACGATCTTATGATATCGCGTTTAACTATCGAAATACATATTTTTCTGAATAGTTTAATATGAAGTTTTATTTCGATGTTTAAAAAAACAGTGTTTTTGAGATGCAGTCATTTTGAGATTATTTTTTTAATTCTACAGATACCAACTGTTCTTTCCTCTCAGTTTGCTCTGCGTTCAAAAACCTTAGATTTGTTGTAAAATATTTGTCTTCTTCACTTTCAGCTTGGAGTAAGTTGCCGATGATACTCCTTGGATATTTTTTCAGTGCATTCGTCATCATGGTTGGACGAATTAAACCACGTGGTACAATCATTATGGTAGCTGTCTGTATTGCTTTCGTCGGTATTTTAACACCACTGAAATTGTTGGCTGGTTGTGATAATACCCCAATCGCTGGGCTCACGGTACCTTATGACTACACAACTGTCGAAGATGATAATTTGTGGTAAGATTTTAGCGAACGATTTATTTCCCCTCCATCTGTGCACTGACCATCATGTGCCTTCCTTACAATGTTCGTCGCCCTCGATCCTTAAATTTTTGGTGCCCCTCTACCAGAATTCCTCGCCAAGGGCCTGTTCTTACCCCTCCCCCCCCCCCCCCCTCCCCTGATCACAACAAGTATAGGCTGCGGATTTTCAGGAAACTTTCACTATATATAGGTTGGCTTATAAATGCTAATGGGAAGTGCAACGTGATTGTCAAATTTGTGAAAAATATATTAAGTTTTCTTCGTTTGAATTAAAGGCCTACATATGTGCCTTGATTTCTTCAAGAACGAAGAAAGAAAGTAACGGAGGGGGCCAACTAGGGGAATTTGTCGATCGGAGAGTCACGGTTCCTTCTGTTATTTCCTAGAAGCCGACACTGTTTAACTCTGGTTAATTTTAAACCTCATGGCAAGTTTTTTTTCCCTCGTTAAAATTCACTCGTATGACGTCATGTTTTTTCAGGACTACAGACGATCGCAATTTGACAAGTCAATGCAACGCAGATTGTTACTGCCCGTCTGGTTACAATCCGGTGTGTGCATCTATTGGTATATCATATTCTACCGCCTGCCACGCAGGCTGTTCTGAGGCGGCCACTGCTAATGTCGGGTCGAAGAACGAAACTGTGAGTATATTATTAACATTGCTGCATTTAGTCACTGCATCGCACGATTCTTTTTATGCGCGTTTCTATCATTCAATCGCATGGTATCGGCTCGCCAGAATCAAATCCGATCGAATATACTTCTTAACTATCTTTTTTATTATGTTTGTTTTATTTTAGTCCTTCTCTCTATACCATTTCTCTTCTATTAGGTCTATACAGATTGCACATGCTACGAAAACCTTTTTGAGAACACCACTTCGGATGACAGCTATCTTACATCCGGGTTATGTGAAATTGACTGCTCCTGGGTTTTCCATTTTGTGCTACTGATGCTGTGTTCGTTAATGCGTAACGTTATGTATAATCCCAGTCTGATGTCCAAACTCAGGTAATATAGCATTATTTCACTCCTCAGTCTCCTACCTGTGAATTGCCCCAAATCACACACCTTCTGATCTACCTGACCTGATGACCTGATGACATTGGTACCCGCCGGTTTTTAGCGCTGCCTATACCTCCTCCCCGTTGACCCACTTCCGGGTCATCTCACACTTCCTGGTCCTTCCGAATCTACACAGATTTCTCAGATTTATGGAGTACAGTTATAACGCTATGAGTAGGGTGCATTCAATGAGCTAATGTTGCGTAACCCATCTTGCAGCATCTCAGTCTTTCGTCGATTTGGTTTTTCAAGTGCTGTTTAATAGGACTGTTGAAACACGTCATGACGTCATATCTTAGAAATATGTGAAGAAAGCAGAAGTGCTTAATTTCAGGTCAAATATTTGCCAAATAAAAAAAAATCGTTATGTCACATACGACATGCAAAGAGCCTAGATCTGTATAACCCAACTCCCTTCATACAACAATTCCCCTCCAACCCCCCCCCCCCCCTCCCCTTCCCCTCTCCGCCACGAGACCGTATAATAGACAAAACGCAGGAATTGATAGCTCATCTGGTAGTATGGTGGTGTTGATCATGGTACACCTCGCGGATTTTTTGTTAACATCATTATGACAATACCATCAGAAGGGAAACCACGTATACTTATGGGAGATCCGCCCCCCCCCCCCTCTCCTCCAACCCTACACGTCCCAATGGCATAAATATCGAATGCTTGTACGGTATGACTTCCTAAACAGTTGGAAATTCTTCAACATCGTTTCAAAAGTTGCAAAATATAGCACCAATTTTGCATCTAAGAAACATCCATTTTACCAACATTTCTTAAATTCCTCCTCTAGACGACATAATATGATCGTATACGTTGTTGTTTGCGTCCCTTAAATACCATGGATGGCCTTTTACTGCATAGGTGACGACCACATTGTAAACGAAACGTCCTTATCCTGACAACATTACCACTATGAATATGTTAAAATGAACAAAAGCAACTCGTTCGTATAACTTTCAAAGACCCCAAACCTGTCATGTTTCAAGTACTTAAGTAGCATATCTCCTAGGAGGGCAAACAATTCACTTAACGTTATTTTACATATTCTGTAAAATATAACAGTCAAGAAGCTATATAGCGAGAATATGGACTATGGCTGCCACTTGTTTGCAAGTACCCGAGAAATCAAGTCAGGTGGTACTTCCGTGACGTTAAGCAACACTATTCAAAGTCTTGTGAATCAGTGTACAGATCCGGTGGCGTAGCTAGGGTTTTAGGAGCCCCAGTTCAAGAGTTAGCGATGGGTCACTTACCAGCGCTTATACTCTTGAACCGGGGCCCCTAAAACCCGATCAGTTTCTGTACTTCACTTCACTCCCACTGTTATACCTGTCTCCACACAGCATATGCACTTTAAATTACTTTAATTATAACCTAACCAAATATTGGTTAACAATTTAGCGCTGCGAGGCTCCCATGATGCATATACCGAGCACTATACGTAAAATAAGAATTACAACTGATCAAATTATACATGATACTCTCTTAGGTGTTTTTTTTTAATTAGCAAATAAAGGTTAATGAGCAAATAATGAAAGATTTCATTCAATTACTAAAAAATTCGGTCTCCCAAACACTGTGTTATGATATGTAAAAAAGGAGTTGGCATGTGTCCAACTATTAGACTTCTATTCCTTATTTGACAAGAAACCTGTCAAGTACAGCTAATTATTTATGAGATTCGACTTTAGCATCAACCAGAATGCAAAATGCATTGAGGTTTCGATGACTTCAATGCACTAGACTTCTGCTTGTTAGTATAACCAGAACTAGCTGTTACAATAACACTATGGCATGCTAACACAGGTTAGTCTACTGTACGTGGTTATACACACCTCCATCAAACACAATAGGGGTCTTGTACTCAATGTTATGAATCCACACACCAAGTATTACAAAACCAAACAAATATCTAATAACTTCACACATTAAGGTTGCAGAGAAGTCCACTTATGGACAATTTAGATTAGAATATGCCCACGAAACTTCAAAGAATCAACTTGAAAGAAGCTAATACAGGTCACTGGAGGTCAACCTGAAGTCAAAG